>MU603093.1:6617-17856 GCA_025201865.1 Ramicandelaber brevisporus
TGGAGAGCCGGGTTCAACTCCCGGTAGCCGAGCTTCTTTTCTTTTCTTTTCTTTTGTTTGCTTTGCCTTTCCTTCCCCTTCTCATTCTCACTCACTCACACTCATTCTCTTTTGCAATTGCATCGACTGCTATTCTCTTTGCATTTTATGCATGTTATGCCAGCGACAGCCCCGTCGCCGCAGCAAGCCATTCCAGATGGCTCGCCGCCCGCGTAAAGTAGTTGACCGTGTCCGCCCCGCCACACAGCGGCCCGACGCTGTTCGCGTCCGGCTTGTCCGTCCCGCTGAAGCTCGTCACCCCCACCAGTGCATATCCTCCGCCGCCACCTCCATTCCCACCGCCTGTCTGCACCAGCAACGGCCCACCCGAATCGCCTGCACAGACTCCGCGACCATTCGTACCCACCGTGCAGATCAACCCGTCGTCGTTGGACTCGAACGACCGTTGCAGAACCGTGCTGCATCGATCCAGCGACCCTGTCTGCAGCTCAACCCGCAGCAGATCCGGCGACAATGGTGAACCTGGTTGCGACCCGATGCGACCCCATCCCGCGGCAACTAGCGGCTGTCCATTGGCTTCGATGTGTGAAGTTGAGATCCTCACGGTTGCACTTGCCAGCACATCGCCCGCACCTCCATTTCCGACCTGTAGCGTTCGTGTTCCTCCACCTCCACCATTCATATTCGATCGAAGTCGAATGATTCCAATATCATTAACTCCAAATCCATTCGCGTCATACTGTGGATGAGTTTCCAACGATTCCACCTCCAGCATATATCCAGTATCGCCACCATTTTGTTTAAATATCACTGCCTCCACCCAGCTTGGATCATACGTAGAATCGGTAGTCTTGTTGTACAAACAGTGCGCTGCTGACAGGATAATGTTTGGAGCAATCAACGAACCGCCACATGAGTGGATAACGTCATTGTCGTGAACGCGAACGCGAACTGCAAATGGGAACTCAGAGGTGCTGCTGAGCTCGCCGTTGGCTATAAAGAAAGCAGGGGAGAAGGTGGAGGCGGTGGCGTTGTGAACGGGATGCCACAGTTTGATAGATGCGGAGGACGAAGAGGGCTGTGGTGGAGCGGCGTGGACATTACTGCCAGCAGTAATGCCGAGTGCAACGAAGAATGCCAAGTTTGTAAATCGTATCGTCATTTCTAGTGCATTTTGTTACGCGATGATGCGGCAGAAAGAAGAACAAACGGAGACAAAGGCCCCTAGTGTAGCATCTCGCAGTACACACTCATCAATGTCACTGTGAAAGAGGGGGTGGCGAAGCATTTTTTCTTGAAATGGGATTGACGAGGCGGGTTATTTTATACTCATTTCTTTTTTATATGCATTTTTGATTTACAAACAAATGAATTAAACTCTGAAGTCAAGTCAAGTTAAGTTAAGTTGGAATACTTGGAGGAGGTGGCGGGTCTAGTGGCTGCAAATGCTTGATAAACGATTCAGCAACCTTCTCATCCAGTCCATATTTGCTTGCAATTTGGTGCTGTTGCTCAATGTTCGTCGATCTGTTTGCAATAATCTTCAGCATGTCGTGCAAATCCTCAGCATGAATACGGCCTCTTCTCGCTACAATTCCCTGTGGACTGTCATCCTCCGTAGCCTGTTGATCAGCAACACGCTGTGCCAGCACTTGGTGAACTGGATTCAGCTCGCCTTCAGATGCGACAACCTGGGAGTGTGACGGCAATGGCGAGAGTGTAATGCGAGCGTCGTATTTGGCAGCTTCGGATTTCGATGACGACACTCCACCCAGTGGGTTAAGGTCGGTTTCGCGAGGTGGTCTCAATGTGGATAAATGAGACAGTAGCGTTGCCATTTCATCCTTTTGTTGTTGCTGTTGTTGCTGTGCAGTGGCGGTGGAGTCGGCATCTGCGCGATCTTTGGCAACTTCAGGTGGAGTTGGCGTTTTGAGGACGGTTGAAGAAGGTGCTTGCGGGAATTTGCGTCCAGCAGCACTGGCGGCTGTCGATGCACTGCTGCTCGTCGCGACTTTCGAGGCTGCTTGTCCCATCGCTGACAAGATGTCCGTTGTAATAGAAAAATAAAGAATCAAATGAGCAAGTTGCAAAATAGAGTAAACGAAGTGAAGTAGACGAAAAAACAAATAAAAAAATTTGGGGGTAACATTTGAAGGAAAAGGTACGAAGAGTAAGGACGATAATAATAATAATAATAATAATAATAATAATGGTGATAATAATAATAAATGTAATAATGAGAATGAGAATAAGAATGAGAATAATGTCGATAGAGTTGCAGAGATTAGTACTACTACTGCTGTTGCTGTTGTTGATCAGTACGAGGTGTGTTTGGCATTGGCGTGTTGAATGTTGTTGCAGTCGTCATTGAAGTCGGCGTTCCACCAATCCGCTTTTTAATCTGCTGAATTTCGCGTTCCAATCTCTCGGCTCGTTCGCGTGCTGCATTTGCCTCCGCTCTCGCTCTCGCCACCTGTGTCTGCTGCTCCAGCTCCTTAGCCTCGAGCTCATCAATGTAATCACGCTGTTGCCTGACTTGGTCGTCGAGTCGCTTTGTGGCATCTTCCGCGCGCTGTCGCATCGTCTCCTGCTGCACAACCTGGCTCTGCAAATCGGTGACTGTGCGCTCGAGCTTCTTGGCCGTCTTGGCCATCTCTTGGTGCTTCGCAATGTCGGTTTGCATCTGATTGACCAAGCCGGAAAGAGCATTGGACGAGCTTGCTTGGTCATTGAGGGCACGCTGCTTGGCTCCGTCCACAATGTTGTCAGCCTCGTGGCTCACCAAGCGCAGCCGCTGCTCGTTGACGATTTGCTCGAGTGCAACCTTGGCCTTTGTCAAGTCAGTGTTGGCATTGCGCTCGTGTCGAAGAGCTTCCTGAGTATCAGCGAGAGCAGTCTCAGTGGCCAAAAGCTTCTTGACGGCAGCATCGGCCTCAGCACGGTGTTTGACGAGCTGATCGCGCAGATTGGTGATGGCAGCATTGGTAGCTTCATGGTCAGCATGCTCGCTAGTCAATGAATCGAGGCGGCGCTGCATCGTGTCAAGAGCCTGCTGGAGAGCACGACGATCATTCTCAATGACATCGCGGCTGAGTCGAGCTTCATGCAGATGAGTCTCGAGCTCCTGGATACGGTGCTCCAGCTGCGCAATAAGAGCTGAGCTTTGAGAAGCTGATGCAAGCGAGTGTAACCCACCAACGGATCCATCGGAGAGCTCAGCGACTCTGGCAGTGAGACGAGCCTTGTCATCTTGCAGCAGTGCATTCGCACGCTTAACATCCTCCAATTCCAGCTGGCACTGCGCCAATGAGCTGTCGAGAGCCACTTGCACCTCACGCAGTTGCTGCACCATCATGTTAGCCTCATCCAGCTGGTCAGACATCTGCGCCACCTGAGTGCTGTACGTCTGTCGAACATCCGCCAGCAATCGATCATTCTCCTGGCCAACCTCCAACTTGTGGCGCTCGAGCTCGTTGACAGCTTGTTCGGCACGCTCGCGCAGCATCGCATTCGTTTCCTGATCAACTGACTGCTCATCCAATCTCGCGCGTAGTTCAGCCAACTGTTGATCCAAATCGTGAGCGACATCCTCAGCAGTATCGCGCTGTGTAGTCAAATCGGCCACTGTAGTCTGATACTCGCGCTCAGCTTCGACAAAGTCTGCTTCAAGTTTGGCAAGACGCTGGCGCAGGATGCTGGTCTGGGCTGTCTCGGATGTGGCCTGATCACGCTGAGCAATGCATGCAGCCAAATCACGCTCCAGCTCGCTGACATGGACTTGCTCAGCTTCCAGTCGCGCTTGAGCATCCTGAAGAGCCTGGTCAGCATTGCGAAGATGAGCCTCATACTCTTGGGCGACGCTGAGTTGAGCATCAAGCTGCTCGCGAGCCTGGGCATATTCAGCACGCAAATCAGCACATTCGGTAATACGGTCGTCGAGCTCATGCGTGCGGGTATCAAGTTCATGTTGAGCAATGCGCAACGCTTCGGTGAGTTCGCGCTGTGACTCTATCAGACGGGAAACACGCTCATCCAGCAGCTGCTTGGTGCTGAGGCCATGCTTCTGCTCGAGCTCCAATGTAGTAAGGGCAGCTGTGACTTGATCCAATTCACCCTGCAACTGCTTGAGCTGAGCTGTGAGTTCAGTGACACGTCGCTCGGCAGCACTACCGGCATTCTTCTGTGCCTTGAGGTCATTCTCGTACTGCTCGCAATTTCTACGTGCTGCCATCATCTCAGCCTTGGAACCAATCAACTGCTTCTCCAAGTCTTCTGCTTTGACCTTGAGCTCGTTTGCCAATCGCTCATGTCGGCGCGCCAGTTGGTCAACAGCCAGTCGCATCTCTCGCTCCTCTCGCAGTTGTGCTTCGGCAGCATGCAAATCTGTTGTGAGCTTCTGGCGCACCTCTTCAGCAGTTGTCTTGGACTTGTTCACTGATGTCATCGCACCCAGCACGCGCTCCATCTCCAACTCAAGCTTCATCTTCAAATTGAGCAGCTCGTTCTTTGCAGACATTTCTTCATCCAAGCGCTCACCAATTGTGTTGAGCTCATCCAGCAATTCATTGCGCAGCGCAGCCTTCTCAGCCTCGAACTTTGACTTTGAGTGATCCATCTCAATTCTGCTGCGGTCAAGCTCATTGCGCATTGATGAACGGGCAGCTTCCGCAGCCTCGCGTGCTTGAATCTCAGCGGCCATCTGCTTGGTGAGTTCCGATTCACGATCGGTGAGACGCTTGATGGTTTGCTCCAGAGCATGTACGCTGCGTGAATCAGTGCTCAGCTGCTTCAGTAGACTAGACAGCTCATCCTGTGCAGCTTGCTTGGACTTGATGAGCTCAGTAATGGTGATGTCAGCGGCAGTCTTCTGAGCGGTGATGGCATCCAATGCTTCCTTAGCCTTGCGTAACTCAACCTGCTGTTCATGGTGCTTCTTCTGCATTACCTCAATGTCATCCTGCTGGCCAGCCTGCAACGAATCGGCTTCATGGAGACGCTCTTCCAGCGCGGCATAGCTCTCACGAACCAGTTGGAGCTCGTGCTGTAAATCTTCAACCTGAGACACAGCCTTGACGCGAGCCTTCTCAGCAGTCTGGCGCTGCTGCTCGATGCTCAGCACAGCTTCTTCCGCAGCCCGCAGCCGTTCCTCCAGAGCACTCTTTGTCTGCTGAACGTGACCAGCATGTTTAACACCAAGCTTGTCCAACTGTGCGCGCAATTCGTCTCGTTCAACATGTGCCGCAGCAAGAGCCTCTCGCAAATTGCCCAAATCGCGCTCCAATGTTCGAATGCGCTCTGAGTGAATTTGATGATCTTGGCTGATATTCTGCAATCGGTTGCCAGAGTTTTCGCGTTCACGCTCCAAATCAGCCAATTGACTCTGCACAAATGCCAAGCGCTGCTCCAATCCAGCTCGCTCACCAACCATTTCAGCAATGCGCGCATCTCTAACTGCAAGACTCTGCTCAAGTTCAGTAATACGCTGCTCCAGCACCACACGAGACTGGCTAGTCGATGATGAAATGCGATGGGCATCGGCCAACTGCTTGCGAGCATCAGCAAGGTGCTCTTCGGCGGATGCCAGCTTGGACTCGGCAGTGGCGCGCGCAGCAACAGCAGCTTCGAGGCGCTGTTCAATCTCGCGCACATCTGCCTCGATCTCAATGCGCTGTTTGTGCATGATAGAATTCTCACTGCGCACGTCCTCAAGCTCAATGCGTACTTCTTCGAGGGCACCAAGGTGAGCGCGACGTTCACTGTCGGCCTTTGAACGGAGAGAATCCAATTCAGCACGCAGACCAGTCAGCTCGGCATCGCGCAGATTCATCAGTTGATGGTATTCACTCTCAGCACCAAGCTTGGATTCAGCAATACGGCGAGCCTCAGCCAACTCCCGATCCATTTCATCTCGCATTCGAAGTAAAGAGGCAGTTTCATCTTTTGCAGCAGCCAATTCGCCGGATAGAGATTCACTGTGATGACTGAGTTCCAAATGAACACGCTCCAAGTGCTTGAGCGATGATTCAGTCTTTGATGCTTGTTCAATCACCAGTGCCTTTTCAGCCTGTACTTTAGCCACTTGTTCACCCATCTCGGCAATTGCACCGCGGGCTGCATCCAGCTCAGACTGCAGTGTAGTTATCTTCTCGGATGTATTCGTTTGGATGGACTGAAGTTCAAGTGTCTGATTAGTGGTGTTCAATAAACGTGCTTCGTAATCAACAATGGTAGACTGCAATGAATCCAATCTCTCACGCAACACTTTATTAGTCTCATCAACAGACGCAGAATGGCTGATGGCTTCTTCAGCAGAAGTTGTTGCAGAATCTCTCTCAATAGTCAGCTGTTTGCATCTGGTGCGCTCATCCTCCAGTGCAGATTGCAGATTTGTTACCAACAATTTAGATGAATCACTATCGCCTTCCAATCTGTCGACATAAGCAATGCCTTGGCGAATAGTTTCTTGAGCAGATGCCAGTTCTCTCTTTAATCTCTCCACTTCTCCTTCCAGAGCTTCGTTTACATTCTGTAACTGATTAACTGCCTCTGACTTGTTCATTACCAATTCATCCAATTTCGCATTCTTTGTAATCAGTGCGTCTAACTGGGCAGCTTGCTCACCATGAGACGTGCGTCCTTCATTAATTGCTGCTGTCAAATGCTCACGCTCAACTGTCAATGCATTGTTTATATTCATTAATCTGTTGCGTTCGCCTTCTTCTTCTGCCATGCGTTCCTGCAATTCTCTCAAAGCACGCTCACGTTCACGAGCTCTAATACCTTCACCAACACTGCTGCGGATTAAAGAAGGCCGAACTTGTTCAAATAACTGCCACCATGACCAAGTTTGAAGATTATTCAAGTAAAACTTGGCTCCATTCTGAATCAATACTGCTGCACGCATTCTAGCAATTGAACGACGCGCATTCTAGCAATTGAATCAACGTTGATCGAACTTGCTCAAATAACTGCCACCATGACCAAGTTTGAAGATTATTCAAGTAAAACTTGGCTCCATTCTGAATCAATACTGCTGCACGCATTCTAGCAATTGAACGACGAGTAAACTTTCTAGCCAGGTAGCCTCGAGCCAATGAAGCAATGGCCGACATTCTGTCATGTATCACTTGTTCAAACATTTCCTCCAATTCTCCATGAACTCCAGCCCGGAAAAACACCTTTGTACGTCCAAGTCTAAATCTACTTGAATCAATGGCCAGATTATGCAATAAATGCTGTGCAGCTGAACGAGCTTCTTCAATGCTATTGAATGACCCAACTGATGAATAGCGATTGTGATTGTGTTTGTGATTGCGATGATGATGATGATGATGGTGGCCATTAGTGCGATGCGATGCAGACAGTAAAATTGAATATTGACGTACAAACTCTTCAAATGTCAACCGATTGGGGAAGCCTTGTCGATAAATGCGGATGCCTTCAAGAACTCCATTGCATCGAAGCTGATCAAGAACCATTGGCCAGTCCAATACACCTGCTTGTTTACGATCATTAGGCACAATACAGCGCACAAAGTGAGGTTCAGTAGCATTCAACTGATTCATTAGCGAGGCCAGCTGTTCTTTGTGACGTTGAACCACTGTGCGGAATGCACCTCTGCGTGAATACACTGTGCTACTTCCATTGCCATTAGCCTTGTGTTGGTGATGATTAGCACTATTACTGCTAGTACCAAAGAAGTTTGATATCTTGCCAACATCAGACTGAGACTGAGATTGAGAATGAGACTGATTAGTAGTGTGATTGTGGATATTGTTACTGTGGCTGGATGATGGTCTGTTTGTACCTGAAGGATCCAAATCATACAAATAATCTCTGAATATTCCAGCAATGAATGGTTCTTTAGATGAAGCCAACAATCTAGTGACAGACTCGTTCAGAGGATCTCTATTCTTATCCAGCCATCCACTGGTATAATAGGTAACATTCGATGCGTAGTGCTTAATTACAAAGCCCATTCCGAATCTGTCTGCTTCATAAACATTGCTTTTACCTCTCCATAATGAATGCAGCTTTTCTGTGAATTTACTGTCTGTGGCTTTGGGCAGCATGCACTCATCATCCAGGCATGCTAAGATGCCAACTGGATTGTTTTTCTCAATTAAATCAATTGTTGGCTGTAAATCCAATCCAAAATCAACATCATTCCAATTGATATCTTCTCTTTTATACTCCTGCTGCTCTAATACAAACATGTGATGATTGAAGAACTGCTGCAGCTTCTCATTTGTGTAATTGATCAACAACTGCTCAAATGTGTTCTTTGAGTCGTAAATTTCAAATCCAGCAATATCCAACACTCCAATAAAACTAACCACTCCCGCTGCGCTATCGATTGACTCGTTAATACGCGAGACCAGTCTTCCAAACATTCTTTCGTATAACGTTCGTGCCAACGACTCAACTGCATATGTCGCTTGAGCTACTGATTGGCCTCTAACAACCCACTCTCGGCCAGCCTTCATGCGAGGCGATAAAAGTGCCCTGATAAAGTCATTGGTTGATACACCCAGTACATGACAGGCTCTATTGACTGAATCATAGTCTGATATATGCGCAGATGCATTTTCATCAATGCTTTGTGAATTAGTAAAGAATGAGTTGGCACTTGTGTTTGAAGATTGTATATTGATATTGCCCAAATGCAATACAGCAGCAACCACTCGAAGAAAGTCCAATTGCTGAGGACCAGTAAAGCTCATAACCTCCATAGCCTCTTGAACTGATCTAAAGTCATCCTCATCATTGATGCCGTCGACTATAATGGGTGTGTTTCGAGTAAATCTATAATCACTTGGCCCACTTTCCACTTTTAACTGAAGCACGTCCTTGATAGCAGACGGGGCTCCTTTCAACAGCTGGTAAAACACGTGATAGTTTCTCTCTTCATTGTCATGCACATTTGGATGAGTGACGCGTGATTTCTCCAGCAAATACCAGTCGATGTTGGCTCCGGCAATCTGACCAGATTCTCCACCAAATAGTATTCTAATAAACTTGCCAAATCTTGAACTATTGTTATTTCTTTTGGTTTTTGCATTGCCAAATGCCTCCAATATTGGGTTGGTTCTCAATATCTGCCTCTCCAGTGCATGATAATCATTCTTTCCATCCAATGATGATGCGATGGATACCAAATACTGGATAACCTTCTTGGTGGTTTCCGTTTTACCAGCCGAAGTTTGCCCAGTCACTAAAATGGATTGATCGTCGTAATTACGCAGCATTGCATGGTAGGCTCTGTCTGTAATTGAATAGATGTGAGGAGGCAGCACATGCTTATTGCTTCCGCTGTGATTGCTCTTGTATAACTGAATCACATCGTCTCCATATATTGGCAATTCTCTATATGGATTAATTGATACCAAGAACAATCCACTAAATGTATAAATATTGTTATTTCTAAATCTCAGATCCAAGTTATACATTACAGACGCTTCATTCAAATAAGCCAGCTCAGCCACGTCGTCTCTTCCATCAAACTTGGGCGGATTCACATCCTGAGTGTCACTAACATCTATCACACGCGTGCTTCCATCAACGTGGTTAGAGTATCTGTATCCATCTCTGCCTTTTAACTGAACTGTAACCTGGCCAGTTGATGGATGGTCGCCAATAACTGTCCCGCGCAAATAGCCTGCATCTTCATCTGGAATCCAAACCAATCTCTGTGATTTAAATCTGGCCAATTCCACTGCATCCTCTGCTGCTGATCTGCGCTGTCCATTTCCAACAAACGTCATATTCTGTGCTGGATTATCAAAGAATGACATTGCCTGCGCATTGTTAGTATTAGTTGACATTCTAGATTGAGCACGCGGTGCAGGCGTTGTAACAAAGCTGTGACTAAAGAAGTTTGGCATATCTGACGAAGAGGATGTGGCTGACGCTGCTGTTGTAGTTGGAGCAGGCGATGGCAAACGAGCTTCAAACAGTGACTGAGGCTGATATCCTGCAAGTCTACTGGCTGGTCTCTGCTGCTGCTGTTGCTGCTGTTGATGTGAAGGAGGCTTAAACACATCAGGATTACGCGATGTGAAGAACGATGGAGGCGTCAGCATCCCACCCTGTTCATCAGCTCCGCCGTGAGCAGTGGCAGGTCGCGAAAGGTCACCACCAAAGTTGGAGAAGCTCTTTCCACCATACACGTAGTGCGACGAATGCGATGTTCCTGGTCTGGCTGGCTGATACTGCTGCTGCTGATACTGTTGACCACGTCGGTCATTGCCGTTGTTATTGTTGCTAGTAGATGATGGGCGAGGCGAAGAAGAGCGATTAACAAGAGGTCCAAACGCAGAAGCTCGTAGGGCAATATCGCTCTGACCAATACCCGCATTGCTACTACCAGCCAGCGTAGCTGCGCTACTTCCACTGCGCTCACGACCGCGAGACGGCGTACTGCTTGCGCCGAGCATCACCTATAGGAATAATAAAAAAAAAAGTAGCTGGAAGGCAACGGGCAAAAAAACAAAACAAATAATGATAACAGGAGGACAGAGAGAGAGAACAACAGAAAAAGACGCGACAACAAACAAACGAAGCGACAAAAAGAGAGAGAGAAAAACAAAGGAAAACGCGTGTTGGCGGTCAAATGACGAACTTCCAAGCTGAATACTGTGGTAGGACTTTATTGAATTGACTGGTAGTGGTGGTAGTAGTGTTGGAGTGAGGGTTCAGTATGTATAGCTGGAAGTGAGTAATACTGGAGTGAAGCCTCGACTGACCGTGCGTATTTTTTTTGTTGTTGTTTCGCTCTTTCGCTTTGTTGACAGTCTTTTCAAGGTTCTTTGTTTACACTTTTTCCCAAGCAACACGACCCCGATCTGTATCGCTACTGGCGTGTGTGTGCTTTTCTTTTTGAGACAACATAAACTCCGCCTGTTAAACTGGACGAGACTAATATACACACACACGTAAACTCAGATTGGTCTCTTGGAAGATGCACAAGGATGACGGTCCGTGACGATGCAAAGCGCATATATCGGAATGATGCTTCTGTTGCAAAAATAAATAGCGAAAGGGAAGTAGGTGAACGAGTATGAAAGTGAGATAGAGCGAAGGATCAGATTATAGCTAATCTGGGATATTCCTGCCTCAACTTATTCTTGATGTCAAACACACTGCAAGTACCAGCGAAGTCCAAAAGATTGAGATTTGGAAACAACCTTACCATGTCGAGTACATTGTGCGGGTCAGGATCATAGCTGACAGCATATAA
>MU603095.1:0-18285 GCA_025201865.1 Ramicandelaber brevisporus
GGCATCCAAGCGCCGAAGTGGTTCTCTGACTGGACTATCACGTGTGTCCACACATCCGTCCAACAACACTCTTCCAAATCTTTACATACAACTCCATGTCCAGCGCTTTGCCCACGACTGGCACCTCTGCTGCCGCCGCCGCAGGAATACGTCTCACGCACGCTACTGCAGCTACTGCCAGCCACGATCAACAAACCCGCACCGTCAACACAGACAATCGGCAGCGTCGAAGACCTCAATCCCAACTTCAACATGTTCGACATGACAACACCAACAACTCGCTCGTGGTCGACCGGCATCGCCTCGTAAAACTCGTTGGCTTGCGGACTCCCGCGGTCAGTGATCCGTGCTATCCATTCACGTCAACTCTGTCCAGCTCGCTGTTTCGAGTGGAGCGAATGCTTCCTTCGCACTTGCAGCCGCTTGCTCGACGTTTTTTATCACCGCTGCTGTTTGCAGTGGCCAATGTCGAACATCTGCTGAACCAAACAAAAGTGTATCCATTGCTGGTTAGACTGGGCATTCCATCCCCGCTGCTGTTTGCACCACTAACGGGCTACAGTGTCATGCTTCTGCGGAGATTATACGGAAGTGCAGCCGAACATGTTGTCAATGCTGTTGCTATTCTGTATCCCGTCATATGTACATTGAAAACGATTGAGAATAGCAGTTCTGATGCTATTACGGCAGCCGCAGCAGTGGCAGCTGCTCAACAGCAACATCAGAGACTGTTATCACAGCATCAACAACTTCTTCAAGACAAAGCTGCAGCAAGTGAGCCATCGACGGCCGAACTGCTACTTGCTGAAAGTAGTCTGTCAGCAGCATCTACACCAGTCCTTGATAGTACGCATGACTATGAACAGCCAGACGGTGTAATTGCGTCCATTCCAAGCAATGTTCTGCGCGAGTTGGCAGCCCATGTCGATGCAGCCGACATTCTTCCTATCTCAGCACGCCAATCATCATCTTCAAACCCTGATGCAAGCGACAGCGAAGAGACTGTAGCCTCACCAAGCGATGGCGACTACGCCATTCACGAACAGGATGACTCTCTGGTGGGTTTAAGCGAGCAGACAGTGTATGTCCCACGCGAGGCAGCTGCATCAGAATCATCTCAGAAGAAATGGCTCTCATATTGGGTATTTTATGCGCTAGTCAAGTCTATTGAGTCAACAAAATATGGCGAGTTTATCCAGCGCAAGATTCCATACTTCAATTTGATCAAAATGGGATTCTTTTTGTGGGCTCAACACAAGTCTCTAAACGGTGCCACTCTTCTATACGATTACATGCTGTCTCCGTTTGTGCCTCCGCCAAGAGTCACCATCTCGACAGTGCCTAAATCAGCATCAAACCTTGCCGGATTACACGGCTACTCAAACAGTGCAGCATATCAAATGCGCAGTAACAGTGCATCTCCACGTAGTCCACAGTCTCCACCACCAACTCTATCCAGTGATGATTCAGCTGCACTCGCTTGGCAAACTGATTAGATCATTCTTACACGCTCTCTTTACTCTTCAATAATCACCTTTTACCTCTCTTTTCTTTTTCTTCCATTCTTTCTTGTATCAAATTTGCTATATTATCCTTTCTCTCTCTCTCTCTCTCTCCCCTTTCACTTTTAGTTGGGTTTCAAATACTTGTTCTTGCTAGTTACAAATTAAGTTATTTAAAAGGAACGAATGATTAGTTTAAGTTAAGTTAAGTAAAACAACTTGAGATATGCTAAGTTAAGTGATGATATTCCAAAGTCTTTCTGAGTAAAATGATGCCGAATACTTGTCATTAAACTGGATCAAATGAACTTCATTGCGCGGTGGAGGTGAAGTGACTCTTGCCTTTGTGAATGTTCCAGTGTCATCAGCCACCATTTCAACCCCCAAGTTGCGATAAATCTCCAGCTTTAGGCTAGTTTCATCTGATGGGAAGTCATTCAGTTCCATTGTTGCAATACCTGTTGTGACATTGTCGTCCATACTATTATTGTTGCCATTGTTACTGTTATTGGCATTGTTGTTGCTGGCGCTGCCAGATGAGCCGAGTTCTGAACGCAGTCGACTAATTTCGCTTTGGAGATTGCCAATCTCCAGTTCAAGTTCACTCACTTGTCCAGCGAGTCGATACTTTTCTCGATCGAGCTCAATCATCCTCTGATCATGCGTCAATGCAACAAGTGACCTGTCTCCGTCTCCATCCTCACTGCCATTTGCATCACCATCAAATCCTTTGCCTCCTCCCAATCCACTGCCTTTTCTCATTAATACTGACTTTCGTCCCTTCTGTCCTGTTGCTGCTGCTGCTGTCAATCTGTTCGATAGCCCTCTGCCCATCAATGGCTTTGGTGCAGTGGCCTTTCTAAATGATGCATCAGCTTCTAACCTCATGGCCTCAACATTCTGAGCGAGCGCCTGCAATGCAGCTTGACTGTCGCGGACAAGGCTATGGCGCAGGACGTCACTTCGACTGTCGCAATCTCTGGCGGCATTAATGGTGCCAACTTCAATACCTGTTGCGAGCTCCTCAGCCATAAGCTGACTGGAGTCGATCGCCAAAGACAGGTTGGAGTCGATCGCCGAAGACAGGCTGGAGTCGTTGGTCATTTGCTAGCTTTCCTTTGGCTGGGAAGGGAAGAGAAGGTGTGCGCTATTGTTTGTTTTCTTCTTCTGAATACTGTGTTTGGTATTCCGAGAGAGATAGTGTGAGCGAAGCTATTCGTTCAAACAGTAAAAGTTTAAAAAAAAAAAAAGTAAATAAACAAACAAAGGGGCAAACTGATAGAGACAGAGAGAGAGAGAGAAATAGAGATAGAGAGAGAAATAGAGACAAAGTTTAAAACTGCAATGGCTGAGTGAGGTCAAATTTGCGTGACGTTGACATTTGTGGTGTTTGCTTGAAGTCCGAAGTGTACAGCTCACTGCGCAGCTTGCGCATCATCTCAATGTAGCTCACGTTTCCTTTAGTCTCCACCACAATTCTCGCAAATGCTCTCGTCAAGGCTCCGGCTGGATACTCGTTTGTGCTGTAATCCACCTGCGAAAGTTCATCATCCTGGCATCCCGAAAACTGAATGACATCCGAGTACTTGTGTCCTTTAAACTGCAACCCGCTGTCCACAAACTTGACACTTTCGTCACTGCCATTCAGCTTCTCGGCTTGGACCTTAAGCTTCTTGTACTTGCCAGTAACATGATATGTGATTGGCAAATCACACACTGTACCGCTGCGGCACGAATCGAACAATGCAGTCAGTCGGACTCCACGCGGCAGCTCTTGCACAAGAATCTCATTGAGAGTATCATCGACAATCACTCCGTTTTCGTCAGTATCCGCTGGGCATATGGTCTGGTCCTGGCCAGAGTCATCGTCGCCGTCTTGGTCAGTGATGCTGCCGCCGTGGCCCGAAAAGGTCACTGTAATTGAATCATGAGCCTTCGACTCTGCAACAACTCTGCACAGAGTCTTGATGATGTTATCGCCACTTGGATAAGTTGGGTCGTCTTTGGATGTGCCAACATCGCGCATGCAAATGATGTCGTCTTCCTTATAGCCATAATACTCCATGAGCATCGCCTTCATGATATCAACATCTGTGTCGCAGCCAGTAAGTTGGCCACAGCTGGAGTTGATGTAGTTGCAACCAATCAAAACGGCGCGCTTACGACCACCGCTGTTGACAGCAGCTTTGTCGTCAAGAGCAGAAGCAGAGGCTGCTTCAGAGGACTCGGCCGCCTCTGCTGCTGCTGCGGTAGATGCCGGCTTTGTTTGGTTGGCTGGGTCTTTGGCAGCCAAGCTGCTAATCTTGACCTTGGTGCGAGCGGACGCAAGTCTTGGGCGAGCCATAGTGAGTAATTGTGTAGGTATGTGCTTGTCGGCGTGCGTGCGTGTATGTACTGTACTGTGCTGGCAACGTGGTTCGAGCGAGTGCTTGTTGAAGAGATGAAGAAGCAAGAGATTCCAGGGTCTTTGTATCCCTTCCGGCGAGCGAACCAGACAAACAAGCCTCCCAGTCTGAATAGGCGAAACCCCGACTGAATAGCTCATTCATTCACTCGCTTGCTCTGTTACACCTACAAAAAAAAAAGAAAAAAGAGGCTTGATGTCTGGTACCACTCGAACTCACACTAGAATAGCGGTGCATCTATTCTGCTTTCGGTAAATGCATTCATTCATTCAGTACAAGACTTCCCCTCAGTTAAAATGAGATACTTTTAAAACGAGATATAATGATGCAAAAATGCGAAAGGAGGTATGTCTAACTTTGAAACAGACTCCGTAATGAAGATGGAAATGAAAATGAAAAAATTAGAGGAGATTAATGAAAACTGGCAGAATCTCCCTCACTCTCCCTCCACTCTCTCCACTCTCCCTTATTGGTTACACTGGCACAGAAAGAGAGATGGTGATAAACCGAAGGTCATTTTGCTTCTGTCTGTAATGTCTGAACACAGCGCTTTAAAGCAAAGCAGAGTCACCGCTATAACCACACCTTTCCCGTGCTCACAATCATTATTATTGTTCGAACTTAATCTTTTGTCTTTTTCTTTGACTTTCACTATAATCTCTCTCTCTCCCTCTCTCTCTCGTTAACAGCTTGAGCCCTTCATTCAAACTAGATTGTAAGTTCCAAACAAAAGCAATTTTGGCACCACCACTTCCTCTATTTGGCTGTTGCCATTCTTAATATACACATTCAACTTTTGTCATCGTCACTATTGTTTGCCACATATTGTCTCCCTCCTCCTCTTCCCACCAAACGTATACGACACCATCTTTGGTCGATCACTCCTCATCTAGCAAATTTTTTTTCCCTGAGGTGCCACATTACCCCAGCAATATAAATTGCACATTCATTGTTGGTAAGAGTTGGCGCCATCGAATTCTCCCTTATCTGGTATATTGATGGTAGGTCAGCTCTCCATCCATCCCTCCTCTCTCTCTCCCTTCCCCCATCAATTTGTTATATCTCAAATAACAGTAGACGCAGCAACAACAATAACAACAATAAAAACGTGGTTCCAAGTGAAACAGAGCGACGTTCAGAGTCGCCATTTCTCACTGTTCACTTTTCATTCTTTTTTTTTGTTCGTTTCTCATCTAACAACACTGACTTCCTTCAGTAAGTTATTTTCTTGCATTAAGCTGATCAGTCAACAACTACCGATTCTGGTAAGTCCACAGCACGTCTTTCCCCCTCTCAGCCACTCCTTTACTGTCACTCAAGGTTGTTAATCCCGCGTGCAGAGTCCAGTCCCATGCGTCTGCACTCTGCTCCTTGAACACCTTCTCCTGGATTGGTTTCGACACGTTTTTTTCCTTCAATTTTGGTACACAACACGCGCTTCTACTGCTTTTTCATTTGTGACTCTCCTTGAGCGCATGTCCCCAAAACTTACAACTTGCTTGCTTGCTTGTTTCTTCTTTTGTTCTTCCTTCTCTCCCTCCCCAGAATGCAATATACTGACAGCAAACTTTTCATCGCACACATATTTTCTCACACACACACTCTCTCCATATATCTCGATCTATATTGCAGCGTTTATTTCCATTTGATCACTCTAGCAAATACGATCTCAATTGATTGCACTAGTACTCTAGCTCCTTCTCGATACCAGAGGAGTTAAATGTATGTATATTGCCACTTTCACTCGCTCATCAAATAAATCTCCTTGCCTATCTCTCTCTCTCTATATTCCGATAGAGCAAACAGATACATAAAAGAGACTTGTTTGAGTCCGCTCGTTGTTTGTTTTCTTCTCTTGCGCTGTCACGTCCATTCTATCTTTACGAAATAACAAACAGCAGTATTCCTTCTCCCTATCACACATCCTCGCTCTCTCTCTCTCTCTTTCCATCTCCGTCGCAGTCATTGCAAAGTGTGCATATCCAACGCTGTGACTACTCATTCCTTTCAACACACATAATCCTTCCACCTGGGCATCGTCCCTAAACAAAAAGACAAACTCCTAAAGAAGAAGAAGAACAAGAAAACCACGCAACGTCACCAGCACTCTTCCTCTTTGTTTGCCAGCTTCTCTCTCTTTCTCTTGTGTTTACTGCGCAATTAGTGACGACATAGTCACTCTTTGTCGAAAAGGAAATTTCTTTCCCTTTTATTTTTTTTGACACTTTACTTTGGTTTTTCTTCTTTGTGTCTTTGCTGGTCACTTTCTATTGCTTTTTGTTTTTCGTTTTTGTTTTTTACTGTTTTTGCCTTTGCTGTGTCTGCCTCTGGGGAGTGTGCGTTTCTTTGACTCATAAAGTTCTCTTTTTGTTGCGTGTGCAACATTATTTGGTTTCTTTTGTCGCGAAACCTCCCAAATAACACTCTGCCAGAAAAAACAACCAGCAACAGTAGTGGATACGTGCATACTGACACCTTTTTTGGCTATAGCAAATACCAACTATACTAACTTTTCTTCTATCATTGTATTTTTGTACTTTGTAGAATTCTGGCAGTTAAAGAAGGTGTGTTTTGTTATTCGCAAGAATCTGCATAGGTCACTGTTATTCAATCTGATCATTCCAAGAGTGCACAGTTGCACCTAATTCAAGTTTTACTGACACTTTTTACGCTTTGCTCTATTACACTCTGTTCCTTGATTCTATGCCTTGTGTTATTTCTGACAATCTCTCGCCTTCCTCCCTTTTTGCCTTGTATCATTCCCTGACCTCTTACTCTAACACCAAATTTGCACTAACCCTTGCCTTTGCACGACGTTACTTTCCGCTCATCCTTCTCATTCTCTCTGGCTTCACTATCTACACTTGCATACAAAGCGCACTAACCCATTTCATTGTCCACTCATCCATTTTCCATCTGTGTTTTTTCTTTGGTTACTATTCCTCTCAATTACATCCCCGATCCATTCTCCCACTCCACAATCCACATATACATACACACACTCTCTCATTCAATTTCTCACACACACACTCACTCACACATACGTACACGGATAGTATTGCTTATTCTTCTGGCAGTCACTTTTATTGTGCATACAATTTAACGTTGTCAACTGCTTTCTTCCTCTTTCAATCCATCTCTCCACCCTCTCCCGATCCTTCTGTTCACCATTTCACTTTGATCAGGCTCTTCGCCACACACATACAAACTCTTGTTGCCTCTCTTCTTTTTTCTCCATAAAGACGTATTATTCTTTTGACGATATACTCTTTCTGGCAGCTTGCTCCTTACATCCGGAACTACCTTTTCTGCTCTTTGGGAAATATAACAGACACCTACAGACACGACAGCAACCTTGGCATCATACCTCTCACTTACCTTTTCTTTACTCCACTCACACACTCACACACTTACACGCTAACTCAAATCCACAACTTTGGAAGAAGAAGAAGAGCACAAACGAGCAAACCTCACGCTCTTCCACTCTTCACGCTCTTCACGCTCCTCCACTCACACCTCCATACCTCCACATCTACCCACTCGTTCTCGTTGTGTACACACAGACATACGCTGCAACCCTGCACTCTCTTGTGTCGTATACACTCTTGAACGCTCAAGCACAGTTTCCCATCTTTGCACAAACACACTGGTCCTCCCTTCTCGCTCTCAGAGGTGCTTCGCGTGTACACATCACTCCTCGATTTTGTGCAATTCTTCAACGCTGTTTGTGTCGTTAATTTGACGCTCACTCCTTGATATCGTTTCTTTCTTTCTTTTATTTTTTTTACATTCCTGTGCTTGTATATTCGGCTGCAAGGGGGTAATTCAATCCATCATCATCATTCTGCAGCTCAGAATTTACACTTCTCCTAACAAACTCTGACATCGTCAGCACTTTCGATCAAACTGCTTTGTTTGCTTGTTTCCTTCCAGTTTTTCTCTTATTCTTCCTCTTCCTCTTTTTATTCATCCTCCACCGCTACAACACGCATACTCGCAAACACTTTGTACTGTATTGTGTAGTACTATACTGTGCTGTATTACCTATTGCTCCCTGTTGCCTCCTCCAACCTTTATTTTGTTGCACTGTACTGCTTCGTATCTCGATTGATTGTCTATCAACTTGCCTGTGCAGTTCACTACAAGTGGCAACATCATAACTCAATACGCACACACATACGCACACATACGCACACACATACACTTACACATACACATACACACTATCACAAGTAGACGTACTCACACGCACGCTCGTTTTCCCTTGTTCACTCTTTTCATTTCATTTCTATGCAAGATATGGTGAGCGTCGATCGTCGCGATATTTTAACGTATTCTGCTGCCGCACAACCTGGCGCCACCACAACCACCACCACAACCACCACCACAACCACTACAGCAACAATGTCAACAGCCTTTGAGGCAGCACAACCACCACTATCACTTTCCTCAACTGCTATCGCATCATCAGCAACATCCACGGGTGGTCATCGAATTTCATCAGTGGCTGCACAAACCGGCACCAACAAAGGCAATATCAACAACAACTGCAGTGGTAGCATTGGTGTGAGCTGTGGAATGTCGGTCAATGGTGAGCAGCCAGATGCCATTTATAGTAACAACTACAATAACAATAGCAACAATAGCAGTAATAGTAGTCGTAATTCTAGCAGCACAGTCAGTCCTTCATCATCCCCTGGGAACTCATTTGTGACTGCTCAGGCTTTATCTGGCAAACCACAACACCAGCAGCAGCACCAACAACAGCAACAACAACAACAGCAGCAAGCCGCAGGCATCTTCTCACCACTGTTATCTTTGTCAATCTCCGGTGGCGGTGCATCCCCTCCAGAATCAACTCAGAAGCAACAACATCAAAAGCATCATCAGCAACAGCAGCAGCACCAGCAATCTCGTATGCCATCACTTCCTGGCTACTCTTCTCCACGGTTTGCTGCTGCTGCTGTTGCGACCGCTGCAGCCAGTGGTCCTGGTCAACTACCGTTCCCAATCAAGACTGAGAATGTACCAGCCACTCAAGCAACTGGTGCAATGCCCATGGCTCCCAAAACTGATGTTCCATCTCCACCATCATCTGCCACTTCTGCCACTTCTGCCGCTCTTCCGGATGTGTCCGGGTCTGCATCGTTCTCGTCCGCTGTGATGCCTCCGTACATCTCGTCAACTCCACCAGACAGCTCTACTTCTGGCTCGTGCGATAATGTCAAGTCCAATGGCTGTTTCCGTTCAGAGTCGCAGGTATCAACTCACAACGGACCCATCGATAGCATTCCAGCGTTGCCCATTGTGACAATTCCAGCGCGGCCAATGATGGCTTCAACTGCTATGCAGCAGCAACCCTCCCTTGGTCGTCCAGCTGCGAGCTGCAACGCATCTCCAGCCCTCTCTGGTGTCCTCCCAACGCACCCTAGCATGATCCAACCTTTGGCGCGGCATTCCATCATGCATGTGCCTCAGCAACCGATGTTTCCAATGGGTGGCAGTGGGCAAGTTGTTCTCCAATCTGGCCGTCGCAGTGTCCATGTTCCTGGTCATGGCTACGGCAGTGCAGCGATGATGAGTGGCGGTCCAGCTGTGTCTCCAATGCGCGGCGTTGGTCCAGGACATGGTATGCGCCGTTCCACATTCTCCGTCCATACAACCGCTTCTCAGCCATATCGTGTGCCACAGTTGATTCCATCTGTATCATCTGGTAATCTCGCTGCGCAACAAGGCCATCCAGCTCATGCTCACACAGCAATGCCTCCGATGCCTCCGATGCCACCGCCAAGAGTTGGCTCTCAGACAATGCTTGGCCAAATCACTCCCTCTACTAGCATTGCTGGCCAAGAGTCAATGTCACCGCCCTCTGTCATGGCAACTCCAAAGCGCAACTCTCAAGTCAAACAGCAGCAGCAACAGCAGCAGCATCCACCTTCATCAATACCCGAGCAACAGCAGCAACAGCAACAATCACTTCCTGAGACTCCCGCCATGCTGACTCCTCCGTCAATGCGCAAGCGCCGTCGTCCACCATGTTCCTATGCATCGTTGATTGCTCAGGCTATCCTCTCATCTGAGCCACAGCGCCTGACACTTCAGGAGATTTACAACTGGCTCAGTCATCAGTATCCCAATCTGACTCAAGGCTCTGATGCCGGCTGGAAGAACACTGTGCGTCACAACCTGTCCCTCAATGGATTCTTTTGCCGCACTGCTCGAAATGATTGGGATGAACAACGCCAGCAGCAGCAACAACAACAACAACAACAGCCCATGAACAACAGTGGCGGAGGAGGTGGCAATGTTGGTAATCGAGGCAAAGGTGGATACTGGACTGTCGATGCAACCAAGATGGATCCGGTCATTCTCAAGAGTGTTGCTCAAGGATTGGCACAGCTGCCACAGCCAATGCCAAATGCACAATCATCGGTGCAGGTGCTCAATGCGCTGATTGTTACTGCTTTGATTAATGAGGGCAGTGATGATGATGCGGACCCTAGTGGTGCATCGATTAGCACCGGCGGTGGTCTCGCTTCGTCTCCATTCACTGGATCGGAATCTATGCCTGCAGCTGCAGCAACTGTTGCTTCATCAATGAACATGACACCGCTCAAACATCGCACAGTTGGTCCTTCAGCTCCCGGCAGCCAGTCCATTCCACGTCGGATCTCAGAAGCATCAATGCTGACATCGGCCCAGCCTGGCTCGCCTTTGTTTGCCAAATTGCAGCAGCATCAGCATCAGTCTCAACAAGCACGTCGACCAACAGCAGCGGCACCAGCAGCACCAGCATTAATCAATGGTGGTCCATATTCATCACCACCGATGGCAACAGTCCAGTTTAATGACCAAAAGGCACACCAGCCAACACATCGCCAGAATGTAGTTTCATTCCCTGGCTACAGTGTTCCTCCTCCGCAGCCATCGCATCCATCCGGTCATCCTGCGCTGTATCCAAGACCGCAGCAGTATTCTGGTGCACCAGGCTTTGCTCCTCACCAACAAGCCCAGCAACAGCGGCAACAGCAGCAGCAGCAGCAGCAGCAGCAGCAGCAGCAGCAGTATAACTATGCCAGTAGAGTCGGCACTTCTGTCACAATGCCATCATATGCACCCATGGATTCACGCCAGCTGCCTCAGCCAATCCATCGTCACGCTGCCAGCTTTGACGCCTCTCACTTGATGCCTGGCGGCCCTCATCCACAAGGACAGCTGCATCCACAGCTGCACCCACAGCTACAAAACAGTGTTTACCCGCGCCATTATCCAGCACATCATCTGCACTATCAAAACCAACAGTTGCCGCCTCAGCACCCTGGCTACCGTGTCTCAGTTGCTGTTGAGCAGAATGTGCCATTCCCACGATTGCCAATTGATTCCAAGGATGAGCACAAAGCTTCAACTGGAACAGTAACAACAATTGCAACATCATCGGCATCGTCGCTGTCGTCGTCGTCTTCTTCTTTATCGTCTTCAACTGCTACTACTGCTGCTACTGCTGCTGCTACTGCTGCTGCTTCTGGCTCGCACTCGCCTACTAACCGCTCGGTTTCTGCTGGCAATCCTGCTCAATCAGTTCGCCCGCGTGTCAGTCTGCCAACGCCAGTTCCAGATGCTGTCCGTTTGAGCAAAGCTGAACCAGCGCCTAACAACACTACCGATGCCCGTGTTGCCATGCTGCCCCGACTGTCCATCTCGCAGCTGATCAAGGCAGCCAGTTCAGTTGATGACAGCGCAGTTGCATCGCCATCGGACCACGCCTCTGCCACAGCGACCGTCGATTTGGTATCTCTTGCAACCTCGCCAGCCAACGGAAGCTGCGATGGACTACCGAGTATCAGCCAGTCATCCAGCACTCCCGCATCAAGCCTGAGTCTACGATCATCGCCACCTCAACATCAAGCGTCTTCAACGGGATTGCACGCATTGCCTGCCCCGCATCCAGCACCAATTGCCGAAGTTTGCTCCTAATTATACACTTTTCATATATAACTATAGCTATCATCTTTCATCTTTCATCTTTTATTCTGTTTATCTTCTTCTTTTTGTTTGTTTGCTCTCAATCTATTACATTAATGTCAACCATATAAACTAACTTACTATCATAATCTGATTCACTCGATACTTCAAGTGTCAGTTTGACCTTGAGTTTTTTTTAATGATTATTTTTGGACCAACTTCACGGATGTTGCCGGGGAGTCCGACTTGCGAGGTTTGACTTTCCGTGCATCTCTATCATCACCTGAGAAAAATATATACTCTCGCTTAAGATCTATGCTGTCGTCGTCTGCTGCCACTCTTCACCGCGCCACGGTCATCGCCACGGTATGTTGTTTATACAGCGAGCAGCCTCAGCTAGTCCGGATAAGTCATTACAGACGGTCATATCCCTTCGGACTGATATCACCTGACCAGCCGAGTCAAACGCGAACATTTTCCACCCTCTTTTCTTTCTCTTTCTCTTTTTTCTTCTCTTTTTTTTGGGTTTAGTATCTGGCCAGTTTTGTGGACTGACTTTTGCTTTCATCTTCCTTGTTCCTTCTTCTGGTTGTGTGTCTTGTTGTCATCGTGTTTGTTGTGTGTGCGCGCTGCCTGCCTCCTTTACTCGTCCCGTTCTTTCGTTGAGGGTGAACATTCTTATCGTTTTTCCTTGCCCTTTACCCTTTGTTTTTCGTGTTTTGTAGAGCCGCCGTGCCTTTTCCTCTTCAGTTAGAGCCATGAACAGCGGTTATCGTACCGAGCGTGACACTTTTGGCGACCTTCAGGTCCCATCTGACCGTTACTGGGGTGCGCAGACACAGCGCTCGCTCCAGAACTTCAAGATTGGCGGTCCAACCGAGCGCATGCCCGAGCCAATTGTCCGCGCATTCGGCGTTGTCAAGCGCTCTGCGGCTGTTGTCAACATGACCTATGGTCTGGATAAGACTGTCGGCGAGGCCATTGTCAAGGCTGCTGACGAGGTTGTTGCCGGAAAGCTCAGCGAGCACTTCCCACTGGTTGTGTGGCAGACTGGCTCTGGCACTCAATCGAACATGAACGCCAACGAAGTCATTTCGAACCGTGCCATCGAGTCTCTCGGCGGCGAGCTGGGCAGCAAGAAGCCAGTCCATCCAAACGACCACGTCAACATGAGCCAGTCGTCCAACGACACCTTCCCAACCGTCATGCACGTTGCTGCCGTTACGGAGATCCACCAGCGTCTGCTGCCATCTTTGACTCAGCTGCGCGACTCGCTGGCTGCCAAGGCCAAGGAGTTTGACCACATCATCAAGATTGGCCGCACTCACTTGCAGGATGCCACTCCACTTACCCTGGGCCAGGAGTTCGGCGGCTATGCCACCCAGCTTACCTACGGCATTTCCCGCGTTCAGGACACCCTCCCGCGTCTGTACCAGCTCGCCCAGGGTGGCACTGCTGTCGGCACTGGCTTGAACACCCGCAAGGGCTTTGACGTCGCCGTTGCTGCCGAGATTGCTCGCGTCACTGGCCTGCCATTCCGCACCGCCGAGAACAAGTTTGAGGCTCTTGCCGCCCACGACGCCATTGTCGAGGCCAGCGGAGCTCTCAACACTCTCGCCGCATCTCTGATGAAGATTGCCAACGACATCCGTCTGCTTGGCTCTGGACCACGCTGCGGTCTTGGCGAGCTGTCTCTGCCAGAGAACGAGCCTGGCTCGTCCATCATGCCCGGCAAGGTCAACCCAACTCAGTGCGAGGCCATGACCATGGTGTGCGCTCAGATCATGGGCAACCACGTCGCCGTCACTGTCGCCGGCTCCAACGGCCACTTTGAGCTGAACGTGTTCAAGCCAGTCATGATTCGCAACCTGCTGCACTCGATCCGCCTGATTGCCGACGCTTCTGTCAGCTTCTCTACCAACTGCGTTGATGGCATTGTGGCCAACGAGAAGCGCATCAACACCATCATGAACGAGTCCCTCATGCTGGTCACAGCCCTGAACCCACACATTGGCTATGACAACGCCGCCAAGTGTGCCAAGAAGGCCCACAAGGAGGGCACCACTCTCGAGGAGGCTGCCATTGCCCTGGGTGTTCTTACCAAGGAGCAGTTTGCCGAATGGGTCCGTCCAGAGAAGATGATCGGTCCAAAATAAACAGTTAGTAAAAAACAACTTGTTGGTATTATACCGCTTTTGAAGCCAATGTCTGTAGAATGCATCGTGACTGAAGGTTGTCGGTACAATACAAAAACGTGGATGTGAGTAACTCATACAATACGAAAAATGCAAAGATGCGTGGCAGCAGTCGAAGATTACGCAAAGGGGGATAAACCCGGCTGGGGAAAAAAAGTTTCATGGATATCGCTGGCTATCACGGAGAGACACGACTTGCTTTTGGCGAGCAACTTCTCTGAACTGACACGTTACTTTTCATAAAGATGTCTTACGCGGGACAACCGTTCAATCCGGCTGATCACCAGCAGCAGCAGGTGCAACAAGCGCAGCAGGCGCGTCCATTGCGTCCGCAGATGCGTCCAGCTCCATCAGCGATGCAGCAACAGCAGCAGCAGTATCAGCAAGGTCCACCGCGTCCTGGTGGGTTTGCTCCAACAATGCCACACCGCACCATGTCGACGGCTGGCGTTGCTGGCTCTCCTCGTCCAATGCCACCGGGCGGCGCGTTCCAGTCGCGTCCTGGATTCTCACCACTGCAAGGCAGCGTTGGTCGTCCACAGATGGCTCCAGGATCTACCCAGAACCAGCAGCAACAGCAGCAGGCAGTCGTACGTGGCAGTCCGCTTGCTCCACAGCCGACTGGTTCACCTCTTGTGCGTCCTGTCCAGTCGCCTCTGCATCAGCAGCAGCATCAGCAGCAGCAACAGCAGTATGGAGCCCCCAGACCATTGCCTAGCAGCCAGCCAACGCCACCGCCTCATGCTCAAATTGGTGCTTCTCCATCCCCACGTCCACCTCAGTTTGCGCCACGTCCAGGTATGAGCTCGAGTCCAGCTCCAGGCGCCTCTCCTCGGACAGGCCCAACCGCTGTATCTCCGCAACAACAGCCACAGCAGTATCAGCAGCAACCTCCGGCTGGATTCCGTCCACCTGGCGCACCTGGATTTGCGTCTGGTCCCGATGGCCCGCGCTCTAGATACTTTTCGGATGTATCTCATCGTCCCCAGATGCCGCCTGGCGGGTCGCCTGTGGTGAATGGCAGCTTGCGTCCTCCAGTGACGGGCGGTCCTCAGCAGCCTATCCAGAGCAGATTTGGGCCAATTCCACCGCGTCCTGGCATGATCCCAGGTGCTCGTCCGATGCCACCTGGTGCGTCGCCGTCTCCCTCGCCGTCTCCATCTCCAGCCGTTACTCCCAGTGTCGAT
Source organism: Ramicandelaber brevisporus (assembly GCA_025201865.1). Lineage (NCBI taxonomy): Eukaryota > Fungi > Kickxellomycota > Ramicandelaberales > Ramicandelaberaceae > Ramicandelaber > Ramicandelaber brevisporus. Next base: position 15,252 of record MU603095.1, read on the forward strand.
CCTAACGCAGCCTCTGCGGCTGCCCCGATGGCACGCTCGGAGACTATGCACATGGGCGGAGGAGCCGCTGCAGCCAGAAGACGCATGATGTATCCTGGCTATGCTCAGGCTGCATACGAGCGCGGCACTGATGCTGCATCCACCGCCGCGATTGCTGCGTCTCGTGGCATGGCTGGATCTCCATCCCCTGCCCCGCCATCACAGCAGCAGCAGCACCAGCCAGCGTCTTCGAGTGCAGCTCAGTCGCCGGGAGAGTTCTTTATTCCTGGAGAGACTCCGTCTACAGCAGCGACCGCATCGATGACTCCCGCTGACAATGTATCGCCACTGCAGGCAGGTGTCAGCTCGTCTATGGGCAGCGTCGCCATGGCCCCTTCGGCCACTATGCCTGTGAGTTCGCTTGCATCGCAAATGGGACAGATGAGTATTGGCCAGCCTTCGTCTGCTGTTTCTGCTACGTCAGTGAGCGCATTACATGGTGCACCACCCATTGCAGAGATGACAGAACCAGCACCAGCCATTATTCTACCACCAAACAGCTGCGTTGGAAGTAAGGGAGTAGTTACGTGTCCGTCAGAGTATATGCGCTGTACAATGAATGTGTTACCAGATAGCGATAAACTGTGCAAAAAGACTGGAGTACCGTTTGGAGTGATTATGACGCCGTATCGTACAGCCAGCTCAACAGAGGAGCCAATTCCAGTGTCTCATCAGATTATCCGCTGTAGAAAATGCCGTACTTATTTGAATCCATATATCAAGTATGTGGATGGAGGCAGAAAATGGAGATGCAACATGTGCAATCTAAACAATGATTTGCCTCGAGACTTTGAGTATGATAGAGTCACTCAGCAGCCACTTGATAGATACTCTCGTCCCGAGTGCAACAACTGTGTGGTTGAGTTTATAGCTCCATCGGAATACTTAGTGCGTGCACCAACTCCACCAGTTTATTTGTTTGTGATTGACTCTTCGTTTGCGTCGATTTCATCTGGGCTGATTGAATACGCAGCACGTGCAATCAAAGAGTCGCTTGATGTCATTCCCAACAGCGATGGAAGAACGTGCGTTGGATTCATTACAGTTGATGCATCTCTTCATTTCTATTACCTGAATGAGTCGTTTGATGATCCTCAGATGATTGTCGTGTCTGAACTGGATGATATCATGCTGCCTATGCCCAATGGACTGATTGTCAACCTGAATCAAAATAGAACGGTTATTGAGTCATTGCTTAACAAGCTTCCATCGTTGTTTACTGCCAATCACTCGGTCAGCAACTCACTTGGATCAGCTTTAAATTACGCAGCAGAATTAATCAGTGGTACCGGAGGTAAAATTATAGTGCTGCAAGCCAGTTTGCCAGATAAGGGATCAGGCGCATTGAAACTACGTGACCACAGCAAGGTTATTGGAACTGCAAATGAATCAGTCTTGTTGCAGTCCGCAAATGACTTCTACAAGAACTTTGCCACAACCTGCATCAAGTCTCAAATATCAGTAGATTTAATGGCGTTTGGATCCAATGCAGCTGACCTGGCTACTCTGAGTGGATTGTCTAAGCACACTGGAGGCAACATTTTCCATTATCCAGATTTATCTCCAGGCAAACCGTCCATTGGCAAGAAGTTTGTCAGAGAATTAAAAGAATATCTCAGCTACAACAATGGATCAGATGCAGTGCTGCGACTAAGAATGTCAAAAGGTATTTCATCCGCTGCCTATTATGGCCATTTCTTTTTACGCTCAATGGATTTGCTGGCTCTGCCCTCAGTCACGCCTAATCAATCGTATGCTGTAGATTTGGAATACAGCGATAATCTGTCCGAGCAAGTTGCTTACTTGCAATCTGCTTTACTCTATACCACAAATTCAGGTGAACGTAGAATCAGAGTCACCACGATGGCACTGCCTGTTTCCTCATCCATCTCCAATGTATTCCACAGTGTCGATCAGAAGGCTGTTGTGACTCTATTGGCAAAGAAGGCTGTGGACCGTGCTCTGACTTCCAAAATTGATGACGCCAGAGAGGCTGTGCTCTACAAGTGCATTGAAATACTGGGCAATTACAAGAAGGAGGTGCTTGGCAAGACTCCAGGCAATGGTCCAGTTCAGCTGCAAGCTCCGCGTAACTTGCATCTCCTGCCTCTCCTTACTCTTGGTTTGTTGAAGCATCCGGCTCTGCGTGACAACAGCGGTGGCGGTCACCCGATTTTACCAGATTCTCGCATCTATTCAATGGCTCAGCTCACCACTCGTCCTCCCGAGATTATCCTCTCAATGTTAGCTCCTCGCATGTATGCATTGCACTCGCTGACCACGGCCGATGGTGTCCCCGATGAGAACAATGGCGGCCGCATCTCTCTTCCGTCTCAGATCAATCCATGCAGCGAATGGCTACAGCGCAATGGTGCATTCCTCTTGGACTCTGCCGACTCCACTTTCCTCTGGGTTGGCCGCGATGCTCACCCTCAGCTGTTGCGTGATGTTCTCGGCTGTCCTGCATTTGATTCTCTCCCTGCTGATCCTCAAGAAGGTGCACTCGATTCACTGCCGGTTCTGGAGACTGCTGCTTCACGTCAAGTTCGAGCCATTTTGGATGCATTGCGTGATGTCGATCGAAATGTATTCAAGCCAGCTATTCAGATTGTTAGAGAAGGTCAAACCTCCAACGAACCACGTGCTGCATTCATTCAGCTAATGGTTGAAGATCGAACTCAAAAGAGCCAGAGTTATATCCAGTTCCTAACTGAAGTTCGCGAAGCTGTTAACAAGGGTAAATATTAAACAGCTTACAATTATTTTTATTCATCATCATCACCCTCTCACTTACTCCTTTCCTTTTATTTACTCTCTTCATTCTATGCAAATCCACCTGTTTTCAGGCAAATAGGATTAGATTTATACAAGGGCAGGACTTGCAAATATTAAACACCCGCATAAAGGACGCTTCTGAAGCTACGTAGCAGCCACCAACAAAGGTCAGACCACTGTGGCCAAAAGCAATGAGTGACTCGGCAGCTGTTACGCCCGA
>MU603096.1:1769-13982 GCA_025201865.1 Ramicandelaber brevisporus
CCATACAACAATGCGCATGTCATTTCACGTCATCACTTGTAATAAAATATTTCTTTGCGACCTGCGCTTCTGTTTTTTCTTTTACCTTTAGATATACTTTCTCCTTGCACTTCCCTTTTCAATCTCTCACGCCTCGTTATCAATTGATTTTTCGGAAGGTTGTTTATTGCATCCACAGTGTACGATGCATGTGTTGTTGCCATCAACACGATGTGTGAGATCAGCGTCCCCTTCCCTCCCTCCGATTTCCTTTTTTTTTACAATCTATTGCATGTGTGTGTCCACCTTTCCAAAAACACAGCGCTGAACCGAGTAAAATTGACAGTCCCTCAGCAAGTTCTCTCTTTGTTGTTGGTGTACACATTGCCCTTGCCCTTGCCTTATATACACAACCTCGCTTGTATAATACCCTCCTCTCCCGCGTGGACGGTTTGGTTCGCGTGGTGTATTTGCCTTGCGCGAGCCTTTTGGAAGCGTGACAAAATTTTGTAGATTGTCCATTCCGAAAGTGCGGGGTTGAGGGAGTTGTACAACGTGTCTTCCTTCCTCTTCACCGTCAGCCTCCGCAACATTCACAGCCTCTCTTGCTCCATACTTTTTGTTGGTTTACTTTATTCGTTCGTCTCTAAACTAATCCAAGCGCGCATCATATTCTCGCGAGCCACAGTACATTTCGCACACTTCTCCACTCCACAATAGACTCTACTTACATCACTCACACATTACTTTCCTCTCTCTCTCTCTCTCTCTCTCTCTCTCTCTGTCTCTCAATTACTTTTGTACAGGGCTGCGTGGTTGTGTGTAGTGTGACAGCCGTTTTTTTCTTCAAATCACTCAACAATATCCCACCACCACCACACGCATTCAATCTCTTGGTGGTCACTCTCGACCACTGCAGTCCCACAAAACAACTTTGCTTGTCCTTTCTTTACGTAGACAGACTTGCATATACTCCCACTTACTCCTACATATCCTCAACCACCACCTCTAGCCACTACAAGCGACCAAGTCGATATTAAAAAAAAAGAAACTGACCCTGCAGGGAAGGCTTGTTCAATCTGTCGCTACTGTTTCCTCCTTGCTTCTCCCCTCCCCTTTTTGACTCTATTGATCACTTTCCTCCTTTCAGCTGGTACCTTGCAGGCGCTTCTCAAATCTTACTTCCTACCGTTCCAAACCAGAAGATAAGCAGTCAGCGTCTCTATCAGCGTCTGTCGCTTTTGCTCATTTTCCGATCTCTCTCACTCTCTCTAGATAATCCACTATTTACTCCGTGTCACACTTGTTGCATCTCTGTTTCCTCCCAGGCGCGTGTGATCGAGAGAACAAGAGTCTGTGCCCTTTTCTATTGCACATCCCACGCAACCATTCACACAATCACTGCCTCGTTTATTCACTCACTCATTCCTTCATTCATTCATTTGTCCTTGAAGCGCGTGTGCCAAATCGAGTACGCGAACTAATTTTGGAGAGTTTATCTATTGCTGTTTATTATTCCTTTTCCTGTCGCCGCTGCCCCGTTGACAGTCCAGTTTTCCGGAGGAACGGGGGCATTCATCCATTCTGCCAAAGCGGCGCACACAGCTGACAAGTACTTCCTCTTGCCGAATACTCACCCCCCCATCCATCCAAGCCCTTAGCTTTCTTTTTTTGTCTCGCTTCACTTTGTGCTGCAAACTGTTCGTATATCGCAGCAACGTTGATCATTATAATTCTCTCCCTTCCAACTCTCCCTCCTCCTCACCCTTATCCATTGTCATCCATTACCATCCATTACCATCCATCACTCTAGTATTGCCATCAAATTGTGCAGTGAACTGGTGATCTTCGCTGACCAGGGCTGACTTGACCGTTCAAACTGTGTCGCCGCCTCTCTTCTTTCCGTCAGCAACAAAAATACACTTTAGCAAGCCAAACTCTTTTGTTTCCTTGAGCGTTGCTCTGACCGCTCCCCTTCATCAGCAGCCATCTTCATACCGCTCTGTGTTGCCGTTGGTCAGCAGCCCTCTGTGCATAAACGTGTGCGTTGGTTCGCTTGCTCTTGCCGACAGACCGACGCACAGTCGCTGAGGCGTTATTTTCTGACTCTTTCTTTCTTTCTCTCTCCTCTTTCTATATATCTCGTTTGAACCCATTTTTGGAGAGTGTGCCTCGCCTAGAAACCTTCCTCGAGTGAGTGCGAGCTGAACACGACCCAACACACCTCCCTTTCCCTTTCCCTTCTTCTTCTTCTTCTTCTTCTTCTTCTTCCTCTCTGCCACTTCCTCTTCGTTAGATTAGACTTGCACTCGACTCAATCTGTGTTTCTCATCGTACAACCTGACTCTCACTCTCTTTTGTACCGAACTGGGCGAGCAACAGGCGAGGGTTGTGCTTTTTTTTCTCGAGTTGTGCCTGCTCTCTGGATTCGGAGCGTGCGTAAGTAGTGCTGGTTTCGACAGATTGCAAAGTAGGTGTGTTGCATATACTGTCAGCTCATCAGCCTGCTTGTAGACGGTAGCAGGTACGACCGAAGAAGCCGCAGCTTGCCGAGGTGTGCGCTGACAAGGACAACGAGTGTTTGATATTGAACTGAGTGACCCTGGCGTGGGTTGGCTGGTCTTTTTCCACAATTTATCATCCATCCACCCATCCACCCATCCATCCTCCGCTCGCGCGATTGATTGTACGAGAACACGTTGTTCTTTCCTTCCTTTTTCTTTCTCTTTGAGTATTGTCACCACCGCGAGCAGCCAGTCCACGTTTATCAGCACCAGCAAACAGGCAAGGCAACAAGGAAACAAGCAAGGAAACAAGCAACGTGCGTCACGAGTGCAACAGTGTGCTAATTGTCATCAATGTCAACGATTGTGCAAGGTGCATTGCCAATGCAGCAAGCAGTCACATCTGTGATCGGAGAGCCTGAAGATGGTGAAATATCTGATTCTACACTCACAATTGCAGATGCAAGCTCAGCGTCGAATATGCCAATTGTCAATGTGCCTCATCATCAACATCAGCATCAACAGCCAAGTGGCAGACAAATTGGATATTCAAGTACAGTTCCATCGGTTAAATCACCATTGCGGGCATCTCATCTAATTAATACAAAGAACAGCACAGCTGGTTATCGTCAACAGCAACAACAGCAACAGCAGCAGCAAACTATGCTCTTGGCAGGAGCAGCTCCATCGCCGGCTTATTCACCAAACCAACAGCCTCACCAACAGTCAGCTCAACAGCAACATCTGCCTCGAGATGCACTTGGATCAAAGATTGTCAAATTGAGGTCGCTAATGATGATGGGAATGGGAGCTATTGAGCCATATGAAAAGAAGACAGATGCTTACATTTCAATGAACAAAGATGCTATTAATGATCGCAGATTGTTATTAGGTGGAAACGTTGCGTGCACCTCTTACTATGTGCCTCTGGTGGATAGAAAATTAATGCACGCTGAGCGAGAACGCGCTAAACATGCTGCTGCTGCTGCTGCTGCTGCTGTTGCTACACAACCGCACATTACTGCGCACCACAATACCAGTGCAATTAATAAGGCATCGTTGGGACATGCAGTTCCACAGTCACAGCCGCAGCAAAGTATTACATCAAAGCCGCAGCCATCGACTTTCACAGTGCCTCGATCGCATCAGCAACAGCTCAGCACGGCTGCAACAACAACAACAACAACAACAACAACAACAACAACTATCAAAAATCAAACACAGACTACTACAGCCGCAGCGGTTGGAGTGTTACCCCGTGCTCAAAAGTCACTCCAGCCGCAACCTCAGCAGCAGCAGCGCCAGTCTGCTCAATTAGTGGCACCTGAGTCTAAAGTTGCACAGACCGTGGCCTCGTCGTCGGTATCATCGATTGGAATGCAGAGACCACGGGCATCAACTTCAGCCAGCACTCCGCTGACTACTCAATCATCACCTGCAAAACCATCTCCAGTGAACAGATTACATCAACAGACTCCATCACAGCACCATAAACAGCAGCAGCAATCACTCCCGACCAGGTCGCCTCGTCAGATACCACAGGTGTCAGGTACAGCTCAGGCCATGCAGAGTCTGCGTGGGCCATCGGCTACCAGAACGACTTCTGATGCACCCGCCGTCCAAAACAAGCCAGCATCGTCATCAGCCACACTGTCAGCAGTATCTGGCTCTATGAATCTGATTCGTCAATATTTGAACAGACTTACTAGTTTGCCACAGCGACCACTTCAGATTAATCCGGATCGATTGCGCAAGCAAATGCCAATCACTACAATGGAGGCTTCACTTGTAGAACCACCAACCAAGAGACGGCGTGTTGAAAAGCGTAAGCCAATCAACTCTGTACAACAACAACAGCAGCAACAACAGCAGCAACAACAGCAGCAGCAGCAGCAGCAACGAGTGTTAGTTCCAACACCAACTTTGTCATCAGTCGTCAATTCCCGAGATGTAGCACCAATGGAGGATATTCAGCCAATTGTTCACAATGCAGTAATCAAGGAGAAGTCACAATCTCCTCCTCCTCTGCATCCTCCTCTTCCCCCTGTGAATGCACGTGTTTCTACTCTATTCAATCGCTCAGCTCAGAGAATGAAGAAATCAACTGCGGCATCATCAACAGCAACTCGCACACTTCAGTCATTGAAAGTGTCAATCAGAATGCGTTCATCAACTTTAGCTACAGCTAAAGCTACAGCTACAGCTACAGCTATAACTGCAATCACACCCGCAATCACACCTGTAACTGCAACTATAGCTACTGCTGTGGCTCAGCAGGATGTACATCCAATGGATATTATAGTGGATGAGCCAAAGAGTACAGCTGTGCAGCACTCTTCCAAAGATGCATCAATCTCACCAACAATGACTGTTATTCCGACTGTTAATGCAACAACAAATAATTCAAGTAGCAACGAACAGCAACAACAGCAACAGCAACAGCAATCATCATCGTCATCAACGTCGACAGCATCACGTGACTCGTCAAGTGGGTCCAATCGCAATAGAGATGGTGGTAGTGGAGTTGGAGGATATAGCTATCGAAGCCGCAGTCGTAGTAGCAGTCGCAGTCAGAGTCGAGATAGATACAGAGATAGAGACAGAGAGCGTGGGAGACGACATCGCGACAGAGAATCTCGCAGAAATGGAGGAAGTGAACATAGTCCAGACCGCAGCAGGTCAACTGAAAGAGACAGATCAAGCAGACGTCGCACCACGCGAGACCGCAATGATAGAGACCGCAGTGATAGAGACCGCAGTGACCGTGATAGAGGTGATAGAGGTGATAGAGGTGATGATCGATACACTTCTCGCGATAGAAGTGATCATCGTGATCGCAATGACCGCGGAAGAGACCGTGAGACAACGCGTGACAGAGATCAGCAACAGTACCAACAACAACAGCAGAGAGCGAGTCGCACGGCCAACAGCACTAACACAGCTACCACAGCAGTGAATGAAGTGACGTCATTAAATCCACTCCCATCAATAACTAGCACACCTTTGTTGACAGCAACCACACCAACTGCATCAAAGCTACGATCAACTCCACAATTAAATTCAGTCCAACAACAGCAACAGCAGCAACAGCAACAACAGCAACAACAACCAATGCCTCCGCAGCGTATTGCCTTTGGTGAATACAAAAAGCGTCAGGAATCGTCAACTGTTTCAAGAGACTCTTCAAACGAACCACAGCAACAAACACAGTCACAGTCACACTCCTCTCACCCACAACAACATCAGTCATCATCATCCTCATCCTCATCCTCATCATCACAGTCAATATTGGATAGAGGAAAGGCTTGGAAGAGACAAGGCAATGTATCACTTCGCATTATTGAAAGTGATATCAACAAGTCACTGGATGCTGATAAGTTCAAACTACACACAGAAAAGATGCTGGTTTGTTTCTTGTATGCATTGTTTGGATTTGCAGAGGCATTCAGCTTAATGTACAATACAGATTTGGATCCTCAGCAATTGTCCTATAAAAGACAGCGCAATTCAGTTGCTCATGAAGAATTCAACTCTTGGTCTTCAATGGTTAAACTATTGGAGTTTGTTCAAAATAACTCTGTATCTGAACCAATGAAGTTGTCTCAGTCCCAAATTGGAACAGTGGTTGATGGATTAAGCTCTTTATTATATTCTGCAGTTTCTACTAGAATGACCTCCTCTCGTCTGGCTATACTCACATCAGCACCAGCTGCTCATGACGCCAATGCCGCTAGAAACGGATTTGCAGAGATTAGTGAATACACTCTGCGTGCTACCATCAACAATCGTCGTGCCGATGGCATTGTGACTCCGTCTACTCTGCGCCGCGAGCTCCCACGCACTGCCCATCGCTGCGACTTGATTAGTGGCATTGGTGGTTCTTCAATGATGGCAACTGAACCTGCAGCGTTTATGCCTCAAGGTGAACCTCCTCTGCCACTGTCGCTGATGCGGCTTCGCTCCAATGGGTTGCAGCGTACAATCTCAGCAGTTAGCGACTTGGAGGAGGGCGAAGTTAAATCGCCCCGCAGACCCTCCACTGCTAATGGCGCCACTAATGGTGTGATGGCAACGTCACTTGGTGGCAGTGGTGGTGGTGGTGGTGTTGGATTGGAGCCGGTTTCACCAGAAGATGTGCTACAGTATCCACTGTGCTCCATGTCGCGCATTTCAGACATTGTTGCATTTGGTAGAGCTGCACTGGATGAACTTGTTGAGAAAACTGCTCTTCCAATCGATCATCTTTAAATGGCAAATAACTATTCCACATTATTTTGCGCGTCTCTTCTTCAATTTCATTCCTGTCTGCACTCGCTTTTCCTCCTTCTCTTTCCATTCCGCTAGCTTTTTTATTGTTAACCTTTACTCTCTCTTTAAATCTTAACTTGAATCCTTTTGCTTGTTTCTTTTACTCTATACTTTTTTTTCTTTTTTTTTTACTTAAAACCCCCACCCCACACTTAACCACTAAGAAACGCTTACACATACGCACACACACACACTCACTCATTATACTCACTTTGGTTGAGATTGAGCTTGATTTTACACTGATTCACATCTCATATTTAACATTGTGAGTTGTATCGCCTCTTTTGTTTCAAAGAGTAAAGCAGTTAAAAAGTAAAAACATAACAAAACAAAACAAAACATGACAAAATAAAACAGAACAAAAGAGGATTAATAGAAGAAATTGTATAGGCTCGTAACTTTAATCATGGTAGTATAAGTAATAATCACATTAAAACTATCTACAAGCATCAAGACAGAGCTGCGCGATTTCATTGTCATCAATAGTGTCAACTTGGATACCTGACTGTAGCAAGAACTCGACTCCGGTGCAGTTTTGAACAAAATCCGGTGGTTCACGAATACCAACCACTACTCTCGTAATAATGGCTGGTCTCAAAGACGCCACACGAGAAGACGTTGCTGTTGCAACTGGTGGCGATGCTGTGGCAACTGGGTGGCGGCCGACCCATTCGTGAATTCGATGGCAGCATGGTCGGTTTCCAGATAATCTCAAACTGCAAGGCTCCATTGTTGTGTATAATGTGCATCGGACAGGTTCACTTTGCAAACCAACGCCGGTCTCATCATCATCAGCTTCCCACCCAGCTGCCGTAGCATCACCACCACCAATTTGGAAATGATAATGATCGGATCCGTAATTATTCAGTTTTTCAAGTGCACATTGCTCGGCATGTGTATTGCCCTCCAATTCACGAGAGTATCCCGTTGATAAGACGTATGAATCCCACAAATCCACAGCATCAGTAGCAGCAGCAGCAGCAGCAGCAGCAGCAGCAGCAGTCGTACTATCCATGCTTGATGCTGACGATTGTGGTGTCACAGGAATCCCGTTCATCAACAGTTTACGCTCCTGTTGCTGTGGCAATAGCCAAGAGACGGGCGATACGTCGGGCAGCTTTCTAGTTGGCACTTCAGATACAAGAACCGTACCAACTTGGTAAGCTGTTTTCACAGGGGCTGCTTTCAGAGCCTCCGAGACTGCTAGTCTCATATAGTACAAGTCTCGTACATCTCTAGTGGTTCCAGCCACCAACGTTGGTGCTGCTTTTGCTGCCGCCGCTGCTGCTGGCGACTGTTGCTTTTGCTCGCGGTGGCGCTGGAGAAACTGCCGTTGTGGTTCTGCTGTGGTCATCTTGGCTATCCTAGTTGAAGAATAGCAATAGCAAGAAAAGTTTGAAGGCAAAAAAAAATATAGGTTTGTGGAGATCAACTAGGGCAGATGAAGACGAAAGACCTTTGGGCTGAAAGCGAGACATCAGTTCACAAAGATGATTTCCAAAGGGCATCTTTGATGCAATGCTGTGGGACGTGGCAGTTCCGTGCGAAATCGTGCTGACAAACTTCACCAATATACTGGTTGTATTCATTGCCATCTCGCTGCACAATTTGCAATAACCTTACCGCCGCCATTCACACTCCCCAAAGAAAAAAAAAACGCCACACACACGCACAACTCACTCCCGTGATTGCTAATCCAAACCGGAGTAAACTGACTCCACCTCTGTGTTATGGCACAATATTAATAAACGGATAATCAATTAAAATTAAGATTAAGAAAAGAAGTTTTAGTCAAGTTTTAGTCAAGTTTTGATGTGAAATCCAGCAATTCCTCATCAAGCTCAGCCAACTCTGCAAGCTCCTCCATCGTCAATCCACCAGTAGTGGCAATTCCGCCTTTGACTCGATCATCCAGCACAGCGGTTCCGTGCTCTCTCATCAGCATCATCTCGTCCATTTGTCTTCTCTCCTCCTCCTGCATCTGTCTGCTCTTCTTTTCGCCATTTTCATCGTCGTCTGAATCCAACCCAGCACCTCCACCGGCTGTTGATGCGTTTGCTGCTTCCATTGCTGCTGCAACGTTTGCTCCGCTCAAGAATGCCTGTGCATCAATGCCCTTCAAGTAATGATTGTCGCAGTTTGGACAGTACTCGTCTGATTCCTCAAACACTTCGAGCTGTTTCCTGAAAACTTTGCGGCACTTCTTGCAAGCAAGTGTCAATTCGGCAGTGCGGCGCAGGCGATGTTTATCGGTTGCAGATTCAGAATGGCAAAGCGCGCAATCAAACCACATTCGACAGCACGAAGCACGAATGGCGACTTGGGCGTTTGGTAAATGCTTGCACATTGTTAGTCGTTGAAGCTGGTGGTGTTGGTGAGGGTAATTTGTGATTCGCGTCTGCTGAATATCGCCTTTGCTACTACTGTTGCTAGTGTTGTTGCCGTTGCTGTTGTTGTTGTTGTTGCTTGCGATGACGGTAGTGACGACAGAAGTGGTAGATTAGATCAAGATCTGCCCAGAGGAGAGAATTTTGAAAAAAAAAAAAAAAAAAAAAAAGAAGGGGACTACAAGGAACACGAGTGATGTCAGGAGAGCCACTGTGTCCTGCTGCCCATCTTGTTTCGAAGCCTGGTAGCACCGAAATGTACAATCTCATCGATGATTCCCGCCTACCACTGGCCGGATGCAAGAATGTGAGTGGCGCAAAGCAGCATCGAGAACAGCCCAGTCATGAAGAGTCCGGGAGTCTTTGATCAGCAACACCGAGCTGGGTATCTCATATGTCGAACTTCTGCGACATTTGTACACTTACCGAAAATATACTTTGGAGAGGAAGTATCTTCCACAATAGTTATTGAAAGAAGGATCGAAAAGTGTTATAAAAAAGAGTCAGAAGCACGGCCACCAGTGTGAATGAAGGTGAGAATGGCACCACTCCGGAGCTTATAAATCTTCTCAGTCACATAGCATTCACGTCCGAGTGATAATGTCCAACTGGCTACGGTCAAGAGTATGCCTGATCTCAGTATTCAACAGGAAAAAAGAAAGAAAGAGGTATGGACAGCACATTTGTCCAGACTGATCAGACTTGGAAAAGCTGGGTATTACAGTCAGAGAATACAAAGCGTAAAATGTCAAAGCATTCAGTCAGCCTTTGTCGGCATTTTACTAGCTGCCTGTTTGCTGGCAGAGCATATAGAGTGCTTGAACTCTCACTCGCCTGGTCCTCTTCGTTTCCCTTTGTTTTGGAATATTCACTGCATTTTCTCTCCCTCTTGTCGTACACTCTCTCACTCTCTAGCTCTATATCTCTCACTGAGCATTTGTATTCTTACAATGAATAAAGACTCAACAAGCGCTGTCAACAGCGAGGATGGTTCAAACCACGAACCATTAAACGCCGCTGAGCAAGAATCGTTCATTCGCAAGATCAACTGGCGTATCATTCCTCTTCTCTTCTTGTCCTACATGTTCATGGGCATTGACAAGTCCAACATTAGCAATGGTCGCATCTACGGCCTCGAAAAAGACCTGGGCATGATATCTGGCCAGTTTGCATGGGTTGTCTCCATCTTCTACTTTGGATACCTCCTCTTCATGCTTCCATTGACGCTGCTCTTTCGCCGCTCGCTGCGTCCCTCAATTTGGCTTGCTGTCATTATTATCAGCTCCGGAGTGACGGCCTCCTGTATGACCTTTTCACAGTCATTTGGTTCACTGATGGTGCTGCGGTTCTTGCTCGGATGCGCCGAGAGTGGCTTCGGCCCGTCAATGACTTACTTTATATCACAGTGGTACACTCGCAAGGAGCATGCACGCACATTCGCTCGCTACTATTCAGCATCGCAAATTGGTGGAATTATCAAGGGTTTCGCAGCATATGGAGTTGGGTTTATTGGCAAAGGTGTCGATGGCAAGGGATGGTCACCTTGGCGCTGGTTATTTCTAGTGGAAGGCTTGCCAACACTCGTGATTGGTGTTCTGATAATGTTTGTTCTGCCAAACTATCCAAACAACACCAAGATTTTAACTGAGCGCGAGCGTCAGTATGCAGTGCAGCGTATCAAGGATGATTTGAAACAGCAACAAGTCGAGCGAGTCGTGGGAAGTAGAGATGCCGTAGACTTCCAAGACCCAAGCGATCCAGCCCTTGAGCAAGGCAACGGCACTGACAATGACGCAGCCTTCTCGACTGGCCAGATTCTGCGCGCCGAAGTATGGGCCGCCATATCCAGTGGTTTCAGTGTGGCTCTCCAGCTGTACGGTTTCTGCCTTGGTATAATTAACGCTTCGTTCTCTGCATATATGCCAACTATAATCCGCTCCATGGGATATGGAAGTCTTGAGACCCAGCTCCTTACCATTCCTCAGTATATTGTCGGGCTCATTGCTCTCAACGTTGTTGCGGAGGTTAGCGACCGTCAGGGCAAGCGGGCTCGATATGCAATTGGTGGTGGGATCATTTCAACACTATCAATCATGACAATAGCCATTATTGGCGACAGGGCACGCTGGGTGCGCTATGCTTGCTTAAATGTTATCCAGCCGGTCGTGGCAGTTCTACCTCCAATTATATTTTCGTGGATTTTTGCCGTTAATACCTCAGTTGTTGTAAACAAATATCACAAGGGTGCAAAACAAGATTATGCGCTCAAGGCTAGACTAGCATCAGCGACGGCAATGCTCTCGATATGGGGCAGCATTGGTGGAGTTGTTGGTGGCCAAATGTTTAGGGATGAGGAGGCACCGGCATACCGCCCAACGCTAATCGCATCAACCATACTATTTGCTTTATCAACATTGTGCATTGCTGTGATCCACCATACAACGAAACACATTGCTCTTGTTTAACATCTACTTCTTTTTTTTCTCCATTTAGTCCAATTTCTCTTTCCGAACATACTTTTATCTCTGCTGCATACGCTCATCAGAAATCGTTTGAATAAGATACTAATGAACCTAAGAGTATCATAGTCAACGATCGGCAGATTCACTTACTTCATAATAACTGCATCAACTCGTATTGTATTCTGTGCATTTAGCCAACGCCAATAACACCACTGCCAACATCAATGCCAGCACCAACATCTATGACATTGCCATTCTGGCGTCGGACGTCGCCATTCTGACCATTGCGGCGCTGCTGTACACCTCGGCACACATCTCGCACAAGGATCTCACGCGCGATGCGGCATCAGCCTCGCCGTCGCCACTGCCGCTGTCGCTGCCGTTGTCGCTGCCGTTGTCGCTGCCATCGCCATCGCTGTCGCCGTCGCGCCTCGCCGCTGCCTTCCGGTCCATGTACAGCCGGCTTGCCCATGGGTCTGCGCTGATGCTGCTGTTCCTGCTGGTCACCGCCGGCGCAGCCGTGCTGAGCTGGCGCGCCATCTACTTCCTCAAGTTCTCGACCGACTGCGACGC
>MU603097.1:7495-18078 GCA_025201865.1 Ramicandelaber brevisporus
GGTGACTGCTCTCCATAACTAACATTAGGGGTTGAGTTTCGAATAGCTTCTTCACATTACTATAAAAGTGCCTTGGCATGCATGAATGCTTGTTGATGAGCAGTCATGAGAGAAGTTATACATTTTGGGGGTGGCTTTTTATTATGAATAGCGATGCTGTCAATATGACTTTTAAAAAAAAAAGAAAAGGTAAAGAAAAGGAAACGATAATTCTACAATAGACGATGACAGTGATTATACACTGATTAGTTTGTAATGATCTAGTGAGCACGCTCTGGAAACACCATCCTTTAGTTTGTATTTTGGGGCAACTGTACATCCTTGGACTGAGCATTTCGGGACTGCTGCTGACTGTGGTGACATTGGGGGTTGGTTCAACTGGTTCAGTAAATGAATAGCATCAGACGACACAAACACAAAGTTGCCTTCTCTACTGCTCGTGAACCGTATTGATGCTACGGCCGGTGTTGGCTCGATTTCCATTTCATTCACGCCTTCATCTGCCGCGGCCGTTGCTGTTTCAGTCGCATCTGATTTCTTTGACGGCTGCTTATTCAAAAGTCGATCAATGACTTCCTGCCGCTCTCGTTCACTCTTCTGTTTGAGTTGAATCTTTCTTCTTCTCAGCAATTCCGCTTTTCTCAAATCACGCTGTTCCGTAGTTAACTGAGATCGCCGCTTATCTTGAGCGCCTGGCATTATGTCCAAGTCCATTAATTCCGAATCATCGCCATTCTCATCAATGCCATCGGCGCCAATTTGTGAGCCCCGTGAAGAAGCTGTTACTGACGCCGATGAACCATGAGTTTGCTGATACTTTAAGCGCTGACGACGTGTCATTTTGGATACATCTACTTTGGCCTCGCGTGGTGTTTCAAAGTCGTCGTCGTCATCCTCATCTTCGTCAACATCATCAATCAATATGTCCTCTTCTTCATCCTCTTCCTCGTCAAACAACATTTCGTCTTCAACATCTTCTACTGACCCAGCATCAACAGATGGCTGTTGCTGGTCTTGTTCCTGTTCCTGTTCCTGTTCATGCTCTTGTTGTTGAGCGACTGGCTGAGGTGACTGCTGTTGTCTTGCACCAGGATTTGAGCCAGTTGAGGTCACTTTGATGCGAACCTTAGGCAAGGAGCCACTATTACGACCAACACTGCTTTGCTCCTGTACCGGCGAGGCTGTGGATGCTGCACCGTTGTAATCGCTTTCAATGTCCATTGGTTCTGGTGTTGGTGCTGTGTTGTTTTGCGGGACACTTGGCAGATCATCGTCTGAGTCAAACAAGTTCTGCTCAATCACTGTTGCTGAAGCTGGTGCTGTGCTAACCGGCGGTCGGATCTTGACACGCACTGCTGGCTTCGAGTTGCTGTTCATCTATTGCTGTTATTGTTATTGTTGTTGCTATTGTTGTTGCAGTTGTAGTTGTTATCGTCGTTGTGGACGTATTCTGCTGCCAAAAAAAAAACCGTTTTGCAAAATCTTCAACCGCAATCATCTTTACACGGAACAGTCTTTGACGATAACGACGACAGCGACGACAACAGCGACGACAGCGACAACGACAGTATCTTGGCTCGAAGAAAATGTTTAGTTCTCGTGCATCCTTTGCCGCCAGCCGTGGCTTCGCCTCTCGCGTTCGCTCCTCTGCTCTTGTTGCAGTACGTTCTTTAGATCTTCATCACCTTCGTCCAGCTCCTTTCTTTTTCCACCAGTGTTTCAACGTTACCGGAACTAGCCGTAAAGGAAACATCCACGCTGACATTTACTTACTCATTTACTTACTCATTTACATACTCACTTGCCTGTTTGCTTGCCTGTTTGCTTCATCTCGCTGCAATGTCATTGAGTGATCATTTTTATTTTATTATCCTTTGAACAGGGCGGATTGACTGCAGGATTGTCATTGACATATGCCACTTCATCTCCTGCATTCTGTGAGCCATCTTCGTCGACTCATCAGTCACCATCCAAGCCCTCAATTTACGATGAAGAGAAGCGCGTGATTATTGCTGAATTGCCACCGACTCGTCTCGAGAAGTTTGTTGAGGCCACTCGTGAACGTGCTGACTTTGCCTATGACATGGCTCGTCTCCACTCTCAGCTGGTGGTTGACCGCTGGATTGAACTTGAGCAGGCTGTCGAATCACGGATAAAGCGCACCATCCCCGAAAGCGACAAGTTCCTGCCCGGAGCCATGTACGTTACAGTTGCTGGATTGGCTGGACTGGTTGTGTCACGCAACCGTGGATTCTTGCTGCGGTTTACCACTCCTCTTGCATTTGCTGCTGCTTCTGCGTTTTACTTCATGCCAGGCACAGCCAACAATGTTGCAAAGGAGCTGGCAGAAAAATACGTCGATCCAATGACGGTTAACAAGGTTGTTGATGCAAAGAAGGAGGTTTGCAATCTGAGCACTGTGGCTGTCAACAAGGTGGAGGGTGCCGTGAAACAGGTCCGTGAAATGATTGACGAGAAGCGCACATAACTTGTCTTGTCTTATCTTGCATTGACATCTTTTAAATAACAAACAAATAAATGAAAAATAGATTCTCAGATTAGCGCTCGCCCAAATAATAATGATGAATACTCGGTGAGAATTGCTAGTTTATCAGTTAGTTGATGGTCGATATAGTGATCTACGAACCAAAGAAAGAAGTCGAGTTAGTCTCGCGGATGGCATAGATCCTCGCCAACCAAGATGCACACGCACGATTCTCACCCTTATTCACTTGGACACTCACTCACTTACCCATTCATCCGCTCACCTGCTCACCTGCTCTCACCCTGTTTATCCTTTTTAAGGAGTAAGATACAGTGTTGACGGTGTCAGAATCACAGCAAAGACCGCAAGCTTTTGCTGCTGTTACTCACCTGTCTTTTCCTCCCTTTCTTCCTTCCTCCCTTCCTCCCTTCCTTCTTTCCAAAAAGCATTCATTCATCTTGATCCTGTTGTTTACACACAACCGCAAATATATCAACAACAGCGACGGCTGTAGCAACAACAGTAGCAACAGTAACAACAGTAACAACTGCAACACCAATAGCAAAGTCCAGCACCAGCGCCAACATCACTGTGGACTCCCTTTCCAGTTAAAGTTCAACGCATTGACTGCCTAAGCACGCCTCCCTCTTCCTCCCAGTCAAACTTTCGCCACCCGATACACACAGTCCCAGTAGTTTCAATACTCTTGTTCCCAGCCCTCCATCCACCCATCCACCCATCCACCCAACCTTCCTTCCTTCCTTTCTTCACGCTCCTCGTTCCTCTTTTCCTCTCTCTTCTCTCTGAATACGAACTGTGTTCACCTGCTCATCTGCTCACCTGCTAATCACCCAGCCTCTGCTGTACTACTGTTCCCCTCTGTGTCCCTCATATTTTATTTGCTCTCGCACCCCCTTCCACTATTGTTCCTGAAGAAGAAGAAGAAATAGAGACAGCACCAGCAACCTAGCACAGCCACCAACACCGCTAGCAACAACCAGCTTCTCCCGGCAGAGCTTGTCTCGTGTGCATCTGGCTACCGGCGGCTGCTGCGTTCGGTAGCCTTCCTTCCCCTCCCCTTTCGTCCCCTTCGTCCCCTTCTTTCGCCTTTTGTTTCTGGCTGCGGCACAGAGGATCTACTCAACCGCCAAAAAAGAGAGATGGGCTCGATGGCGTTCGCTGCACCACTGGTGCGCCTAATGCGGTCTGGTTCTCGCGCATTGCTTTCAACCGGCAGCAGACTGCGCCTTCGGTTGAGCTCACTGAACACTAGTGCCAATGGCTCAGCTGAGTCTCTTGTTCTGCCTATATCAACATCGCAGTCTGTAGAGGATGTTGAGCCCGAGCCTGTCCTTCGTTTGGCAACTGAGCTAGTACCAACTGCAACATCGGATAGTGACGGCAGTGAAGTGCACACAGAAGAGGATCCGTCTCTGTCAATGACAACTTCGCCACTACAGCAGCCGTCGCCACCACCACCACTGCAGCAGCAGCAACAGCAACAACACTACTTGACTAGGTCAGCCAACGTGAGCAACCATGCAGCTGCAACAAGAACAGCCCCAACAACCACAGAAACATCAGCAACATCAGCAACATCACATGCAGTCAGGTCTTCAGCCAGTGTTAATTCACATTTACATCAACAGCAGTCACATATTGCATCCCGCTCAACATTCAGAAGGCTGACTCATGCTTCGACGTATCCCCAGCATCGCACACCTATCACTACACCCACCGCTGCAGCATCGCCGCCATACGAGACACTCCGGCGTGCTCACAGTAGTAGTATCACATCTACAACATCCATTACTAGTAGAGATGTAAATGCTATTGATGATTTGCGTACACTTGTGGATGAACTCCGCCAGAGTAACACTGTGTTACGGAGCACATGCGCCAGACTTCGTGCAGACTATAATGAGACAAGTCAGAGATTGCTTCAATTGGAGGTCGAAAATGAAAAGTATGCAGCTAGATGTAGCCAGTTTGATCAAAGGCTACACGCAAGTCTGGCTGCTGTCCCACTGTCTCCTCCATCACCTCCACCTCCAGTTTCAGCTCCAGTAGCACGAGCACAACCTGCGTCACCGCTTCTTGCCCACTCCTCGGCAGTAAATGGCAGCCCAATAGCCACAGTCAAGCAACAGCAATATCAGCAGCATCAGCAGTCAAGACCATTATCAATGTCACTGCTACCCTCGGCATCAGCACCAGCTATCAGCAGTGGCATCTCTCGCAGTAACAGCAACTCTGGCAACTCTACCCTCGAGATGATTGCTCGCGAGGAGATCATCCTACTGCGATTGCATATCCAGGACTTGGAGCAGAAATTCCGTACAACTGTGGATTTGACAGTAAATGAACAAACTGAGAACTTGAGACTAGCCAATGAAAAGCTACAGCGCATGTGCACTTCATTAGTGCATGAGCGCGATGCATTAGTGAGAGAGAAGAATGTACTAGCTGATGAGAATGATGCGTTGGTGTCCACTCTGGAAAATGTTATTCGGTCACCACCGCCACCGCCTCAATCACCTCAATCACTTCAATCTGTTCAGACTCCGATTGCAACCACAACCCCAGATGAGCCACCAACACAAGCTTCGGCAGATGAGCACCAGCCATTGACATCAATGGACACTCCCCCGCTGTCGTCCCCTCCCACAGTGTGTTCGCCTTCTCAAGACTCTGATTCTGACAAGCCGCCATCATACAGCACTGTTGAGGAGAGTCCATCCAAGCTGCCTCAAGCTACAGTGACTGTGCCGGCATCTGTTCCAACTGGAGCATCGAGAGTCGGCTTCGCTGATATTGTCCACGTTCGATCCTATGACCCGCTTGATGACCCAGCCGCTACTTGCCGTGTTGAATACTATGATGTTGTTGGTCAAGAGCAGCATTCACATGTCCGCCGCCTTTCACCGCCAGCAGAGACTAGTTTTGGCGACACTGCCGCTGCCTCTTTATTCAATCCGTATCAGCTTCCAATACAGCAGTCGCTGCAGAAAAGTAGCCAGTCCAAGCCAGATCGATCCATCTTTGGCTCAAACGGTCCTGTTGCCCAGACACTGTTCGATGCTGTCGTTGCTGCTGCCACTGCAGTGGCTTCTGTCCAGAGTCCAATGGTCTTGTCTGGACTAGGTGTTCCTCATCATGGTCAAGAGCGCCATTCAAAGCCGCCTCCATCACCTACGGCTGTGCCACCACCAACTCCTCCAGCCCGGCGAACATCGTTGCGCCAAGGTCTGTCAAGATTTATACCTCAGATGAGCAGTACTGCAACCTCTGCGTAGTTTATTATAGATCGATTACTGACTATTATTTTTTGTTGATTATGATACCTTTTGCCATGTCATTCCCACCTGTCATGTTGTTGTTGTTATTATCATTATTATCATTATTACATCCGTTCGTTATTGCCCCCCTTTCGTCCTTCCATCCTTTCCCCATACTCTATTTATCGTTGATCTGTACGCTTTCCTTTCTGTCTCGATTTTATCATTATTTACATCGTCCGTTCCTGTCTGATATATCATTCCATCCATCCTTTCGCACGCCATTTCATGTATTACAGTCCTTCAGCGCATCCATCACACTCCTATCCATCACACTCACCTATCTGTCACTACCCACCATCACCATCACCATCACATTCCACCGTCACATTCCACGGCAATAGCGAGCATTTCATCCGTATTCACCTCACTCATCGTTATCATCATTATTACATATCGCACATATTTGCCACACATTCGCACACCAACATTCACACACAAATGTCATTCATTCATTAATTAGCTATTTGTTTCAAGGTTTAATTAGTAAAGAATACGTTAAAGAGAAAATGTTATTAAAAGGTGCTTTAAAAATATAAAAGTAAATTAAAAAGAGAGAAATATTCTAGAAAGAGAATCGGGTGAGAGTGCTGTTGTTATTATTATTTACTCCTGCTGCCAACCAATACTCTCAATAATTCTGCGCTGGTTAATCTGCACAAACTGATCTGGTGACACTACAACCACAAAGTCTGATTTGATCATTTTGGAGTTCCAGCCTCTCTTGTAAAAGAACTCTATCGGCCACGCAAAAATACACAATAAGCTCAAGCAGCAAAACAATCTCGTGCAGCCATGTCTCACACACTTTGCATATCCACTGTGAGACTTGATGATAATGCGATGATTGCGCTTATTAAATGCAACCGAGACCGAGTGGGTGTAACCGCAAGACCGGATCAAATTAATGATGAGTTCGCGGGTACGATCATAATCCCAAATGACCTTCTTTTCAATCCTAATCTCCTTCAAGTAGTTTGGTGACTCTACATATGCCTCCAGCACTGCATCGAGATCAGCCGATTCATTTTCGCCACCACTACTGCCATTCGCCACTGATGAACCACCAGCCCGAGACTGCTTTGGTATCTGGCTAGCCGTTACCGTTGTATACAATGAACCCTGCTCATGGATATACGGAGTGACATCAATTGAGAATACAAAATCCGTCACTGTATCAGTCACTGTTCTCGTACTTTGATGCGACTCGCCATTTGAGTCATAGTGGTGATGCACTTCTGTACGAGTAACTGGTCGGAAGCCGCGAATCTCAGCCATGATTTGAGGACGAGTGTTGCTGGCGTCAATAAACTTGCGCAACAAGACTGGATCGGTGTTCAAGCGCTCGTCTTCGGATTCCACACCTTTGCGGACAGTTTGGAAAGAGACCACATTGAGCTCTGGAGGAAGTGGATAATGAATTGCTGGAGCGTTGAACTGCGGTGGCGATTGTGGGTCTTGATCTGTGACGGGTGTGTCACCGGGGAATGACTGATATGGTGGTGGGAATGGCATTGACATTGGTGGTGGCGGAGGCGGCGGAGTATGATGAGGGCAATGTGGATACTGAGGGTACTGAGGGTATTGAGGATATTGAGGATATTGAGGATATCCTGAAGTTGGTGGTGGTGGTGGTGGCAGTGATCTTGGTGGTTGTTGATGTGGTGGCGGCGGCGGCGGTGTTGGCATAGGCATAGGTATGTGTTGCTGTGGTTTGCCGGCTTTGAACGCAGAGAATATGGGTTTGCTGTTGGATGCAGATGCTGCATTTGTCGTAATTGCATCCGATGTCGCACCGCCGCTTGGCTGATTTTGGGGAAGCAGCGGCGCATTCTGATCATCGTCAAGCTCCTCGTAATCCGGCGGGGCACTCGCGGCAGCAGCAGCCGACGTTGACGTTGTGGTGTCATCTAGAGGAGATGAGGCGGTCGTTGTCAACTGCCGCTTCTGCTGTTGCTGCTGTTTCTGTTGCTGCTGTTGCTGTTGCTGTTGCTGTTGTTGCTGTTGCTGTTTCTGCTGTTGGATATGCTGCTCGAGTCGTTGACGGGCTTGCTCTTCTGCCTTATCGCGTTGGATAGCAGCTTGCTCGCGTTGGATAGCAGCCTGTTCCCGCTGGACAGCAGCTTGTTCACGCGCTTGTTTAGCAAGATCCTTCAACGAAGGTCTATTGGCCTCATTCTCGTTGGATGACACTAATGGTGCGCTCTCGTCAGAGGTGGCTTGTCCGCTGTCAGAACTAACAGCTGTTGTCGCTGCTGCTGCCTCGGCTTCGCGCTGTTTGCGTAGCTGTTCGAGGTTGGGGATGGGCGGCATGACAAAGATGAAGTGGGAAAAGCTGAGTGTTGTTGGCTGGCAAAGAAAGGAAAAGGAGAGGGAAAGAGAAAGCCGCGAAATACCTGACACCCATTATAAACTGGATGCTGACTCTTGGCATTTTCTCTGCAGAACCAGCGGTGGTACAAACGGTGAGCGGCCAGAATGGTGGCTTGGCAAGTGCGGTGCTGCGGTGTTTTTGACCCAACCAACATTCGCCAACATATACCTAATATGATTAAGCAAAGATGTCCGCAGTATGACCAATTGCTATAAAGAGTAACATTGTGGCATGCTCGTATAATTAGGTGGACAGACATATTGCAACATAAACTTGTTCGAGGGTTGTTATTGTGAGTGAAACAAGGGAGATGTTCTACAACCTAGAGCCCATATTCAACCTGTCAATGTGTAGCTACAGTATATCTATTGCTTGGCTCTGTCTTGAGTTTGGCCAGTCATTCCACAATGTTCCTAACAATTTGAGTGCATCGTGGTTGAGTAGCATATCAGTGGCCAAATGTTGTATGCAGATTTCTCGTCATCGAATGCTATGCTGTCAGATGTGCTTTATTCCCTGCATTTGATTGTGATGGTGGTTGATTGAACATTGGCAGCCTTCCATTGCAAAGGACTTGTTCATCTTTGTGCCTATTGCTGCCTCTTTGCTCGAATGCCAGTTCTGTGTCAATGTCTTTTTGAGAGGAGATACTGATTGCGAGTGGCTTGTTTGTTTGTTTACTCTTTCGACTCTCAACAAACCTCATAAACAAAAGCGAGCAAACAGGCAAGCAACCAGCGATGCGCACTTTGACGACCAGCAGAACAGCAGCGTCTGCGGCAGTTGCGTCCAGTGTGTCCACTACACTCAAGCGATCTACAGCTGCGCGACCTGCGACAACGGCAGCGTCCAAAGGCAGCAATCTCTCGCAGCAGACACTCGACGAGCTATTCCAGGCACTTGTGGATCCCACTGTGTGCACGTCGGCACATGTCGAGAGTGCACTGAGGTATCTCCAACAGGATGTGCCATCATCATTACCAACAGCAGCAGCTGCCTCACCGTCGAGCGACATTGCCAGAATCAGTCGACTTGCAATGCGAATTGTCAACCATGCCATCCTGAACCTCAATCCATCTTCTGCAAGTGGTGGAAGGCAGACTTGCACTGCTCAGATTGACGACTGGACCATCATGGCTGTCGCAGCAGCTGTGTTTATGGATGTGCACGAGGCGGCCATTCAGCTAAAGCCTCTCGATTTGGACAAGGCAATGTCGCGATTGGCAGCCAAACTGATTGATTGCTCTGCAGCCAAAGGTGCATGGAAAGTGCTTGAAACACTGGCGAGGCGACTGATGGCTGCTCTGCCAAATGCTTCGTCTGATCCATCAACTACAACATCATCTTCATCGACTTCATCGACATTGAAAATCAAGGCGAAGCCACCAGCTATCAGCAGCAAAGCAACAAAGGCTCCAGCAAGGTCTCTGATTCTCAATGCTCGACCACAGCAGCGGCAGCAGCAGTGCTCGTATCTCCAGTCACTGCTGCTACTCGATCCAGTGACCACGTTTCCAGCTGAGAATGCACTGTTGGCTGGTCTTATTGTGAACACTCAAATCAGTGCGCTGCGTATCACTGCATCAATGCATGCAGTCGAGTCTCTCTTGCCCATTGACACCGTTGTTCAGTCTCTTGCTGGCACGAAGCACTTTGCACAACCATTTGGCACATGCATCCGCTGGGTAGAGCGGCTCTCAGCTGTGACAGATGCATCAGCTGCCCAGCAGGCACGTCGCTACCTGACAGCCCTGTATCGGATTGCGATGAAGCTGAGCGAGTCCGGCCCCCAGATACCTGTCCTTGCATTCAAGGCAGCTGCGTTTTATTCATTTGCGCTGTCAGACTCATTCTCGCTCAACAGCCTAGTGGATGGCATCCTGCATGCAGGCATCAGCTATGAGACTTCACACCAGCAACATCAACAGCAGCAGAAGCAGCAGCAGAAGCAGCAATCTCTGGCAGAGTTGGTCCAATTCTACGATGTTTGTGTTCGGCAGATTGTGCGTTCCAAGTTGGATGGCGCCAGTGTCCCTCCAAACCTAGTCAAGCTCCTCGAGCATGCCTCTTCCATTGCCAGTAATTCCGATCCCAGCATTCTGTTCGAGCGTGTTGTTCCGATGTTGGCTGTTGTGGATGGTCTGTCGACTCGCTGCGCGGCATCTGATCGTCACTATGCGGTTGTTGTGGAAGGTGCTGCCCAGATTCTTGCACTGGCTGTTGCACTGGCGAACATTGGCTCCAATTGCAGCGATCAGCTGGTATCACTCGTCAAGGACACACTCCAGGCTCTGTCGAAGTTCAGTGCACGCTGTCGAGCCGGCCTGGCTCACTTGACAGTTGACGATATCGCGGCGATACACCGAGCCACCAACAAACTTACCAG
>MU603098.1:0-10146 GCA_025201865.1 Ramicandelaber brevisporus
AGTTTACTGACACTTGGGACTCCGCTCTCACAATTAAGCACGATTTCTCTCTCTCGCACACATCACTTTTATCTGACACTTTTAAGAATTCAATATTGGTGGAGGACTTTTCGTTCGGTCTCGCACTCCTTTGAGCTTTACACCCCAGTACCAGTGTTGTGGCCACAGCCATATCGTTTGCGATCACTGCACATATTGTCTGTGCCACACACGAGAACTCTTGCCTGAAACGTTGCACGAGCTCTTCGCTCACAGCAGTTAGCACTTGTCTACAACGACTCGCTCCTGCCTGCGCGTACCAACGCTTGTGCATTTGTGAGAGCACACACTTATCTTTTGACAAATTTCATACACCCACCGAGAATACACCCGATCCACGTCTAACCCCGCCTTCATTTTGCAGTCTCTCTACCTGGTACTTATCTTGTGCAACAGCAACTGATTGGTGAACCGCTTATATCGCAATATCTTGTCTGCTGAACAACAGAATACTGAATACTGAATAATTGAACAACTGAATACTGAACTACTGAACTACTGAACATTGGACTACTGAATAACTGAACTACCGAATAACTGAACTACTGAAAATTGAATAGAGAATCTTATAATGTCAAAGACTCCGCCTCCCCCTTCTTCCCCAGTTCTGGGCAAACCACTTGAGCAAGCACCGGCTCAAGCATCTGTCAGCCAACCAGCTAATAACGTATCCCCCACTTCGCTGGCTGCAAACGTTGACTTGAACGACGAAACCATGTATTACCCAGCTGAAGGTTCCATGCTTAAAACAGGTGGAATAGATGGACAGCCTGCTGTTACTACTGGATTTTCAGCTATGCAGCAGCCAGGGACTAACAAATACGGAGAGTCATTTGGATTTGGTAATCGTGTTAATCAAAGTTCATATGTAGGCATTGGTGGCCAATCCAGTGTTTTTGGAAATAGTATTCTTAGCAGTGGCTCGAAGATCTCAGAGATCGTCACTAACGCTGAGTTTATGTCAGCTGAAGTTGACGACGATTTATTGAATATTAAGGTGGTGAGAGACAGGGTGATGATTGGCACTAATGTAGAGATGCTTGATGAAGCCGAACATCGACTCTTATATTCCATTTTTGGAAAGAAGTGTTCAAAGGAAGTACTGGACAAGATAAAGCAGCACTGGAACAACGGTATGCCTGATTTCCCACAGTTTATTGACGATATTTGGGAACTTAACAATTTAGATTTAGTGCTAGAGAATGCCAAGGAAACGATTGCGGATCGTGCACCATGTATCTGGACATCAGGCACTCAACCAGCCAATGTGACCAGGTTCTTTCGCAGTGAGTATCATCGCCTGAGCGTACCATCAGACAACAGTAAACCAGTGTGGCAATATGGCTGTAAGTATTTCAGTGGCAACAGCCACCTAATCAAATCACTGGCATCACCCACCATTGCTGCTAAAGTGGCAACTTATGCACCAGATCCTGTCACTGGTAAGAAGAAGACTGCGCTGGATGTATCCCTCGAGACGATCCTCCCACATCTCGAGAACGCCATGAATGCTCGTCTGGCTCAGCAAGAGATTAACAAGGCTCAGACCATAACTTCTAGTGCTACCTCAAATCAACAGACTAGCCAGACCTTCGCATTTGCAGTCAACACGACATCTCGTGCACCAGCCGTGGTACCAGCTCGAGCTCAACACGCGACTCAATGGCGCTCAGCTGCCCCAGCAAATGTTTCAACATCTAATACTTCTGTTACGCATGCTCCATATAATCCATATGTTAAGCGTGCCGACATCCCACGGAGTGACACTTCACATATGAGGATCGATCGCAGCGAGTTCAAACTGGTTGATGGGTACTGCACTGCTTTAGTTGGCAATATTCCGATTTGGTTCCTTAAGCAGGCATTTGGAGACGTGGATGATGTTACGAAGATGACGGCGACTGCCAGCTGTCAGAAGTGTGATGGAGGTGTACTGAGATTTTTACACTGTTCAATGTGTATGCGAGCCTACAGCTTATGGTCCAAGCTTGTCGTTGGGCGCAATAATGGCACATATAAACCCACACAGTACACTAGTAATTATGCACCAACTGCAGTGCCTGTAGACCCAAGCCAAATGGCTCACCGTCGACAAGAAGCTCCCGGTAATTCTACTGCATCTCCTCAACATTTTCATCAGGCGTAAGTCCGGTTGCCAGCATGGCTCGTCTTACGCTTAATACTAATATCAATTGTAGCTCTTTTAACGATAATATTAGTAACATGCTTAACAATATAGATGGTGAACAGATTCCTTCTGCTGAAAGTATCGATAGTCGCGATGAAGTGATTGGAAGCGGTGTAGATAACAATACAAATGATGACGATGTAGAGATCATTAACAAGGAAGATGGATATTTAAAAGAAAACGAAACAGAAAACATTAATTTAGAGAGCAAAGAGTTAAATATTTCATTGATAGCTGCTGCCGAGTGGAGTTCCGAAGAAGAGAATGAGTGCAGCAGAAATGATGATGGAACCACAGATGATGATGTTGCACACATGATTGAAGAAATTCCAGTGCATGAAGAAGAGTCGATGGAAGATGATGATGTCAATGTTGTTGTACCCAATGAGTTATCTATTGATTTATCTTATTATACATTTGTTGGTGCTTCACTTGTAAATGAAACTGCTGTTGTACCCAGCGTAAATGTATCCATGCCAGCAGTTGGACGTATGCGAATCAATAGCAGAATAAAGAAGGAACGTCCAGTGGCCCTGGTGAAAGCACTTATTGGTGACGACATGAAAGAAGCCATTCTGCTGGTAGATACTGGATCGATGATCACATGCATATCTAGAAAAATTGTTGATGAACTGGGACTCAAAACGTCTGATTCTAGACAACCAATATCGGTATCAGGGATATCGCCAACATCAATACTACTAAATGAACATGTATCATTGCAGGTGCACATTGCCGGAATCACGCAGAGAGTGACAGCATTGGTGATGGATGAACTTTCATTTTGTGCTGGGATACTCGGTTATAGCAATCTGAAACCGTATATCATTGATCCATTGGCTGGAGTAATATATGCAAATGGTAGTGATGGTAGTGAAGCTGAGAGGTTTTGCTATAGTGACGGGAGTTACTTTTCGGCACCAGTTGTGTCCCATATTGATACTGATGATAACGATGATGGTGTTGATATTGCTGTTAACAATAGTGTCGATGTTGTTACCAATGATAATTATAATGATGAAGTTAAGTTATTATTGGATATTAATAATAATATTAATAATATTAATATTAATAGTAGTAGTAGTAGTAGTGGTAGTGATAATAATATTGATAAGAATATTAATTCTCCAAATGTACTTAGTATTGATAATTATTATACGTGCCCTGATGGTGAGGCATCTGATATTCCAGATCTAATTGATGTTGATTCATATACTGCCAAAGATGGTGATGCCGAAGCTGTGTTAGACTCTAAAGACATGACATACGTGGCTGAAGGCTCAATTACAATGGTTGACTGTCGAATTCACAGTGGAGTAGACTGTTTACCAGATGCTATTGCTGTAGAGTTAGATACAACCTGGCCAATCTCCATTGTTGGATCCAAACAATTATTGTTCAAACCACATACCATTGACTCCATACAGCTGCCAGTCACTACATCGCAAGCAGATGGTTTTACAATCCCAGCTGCAAAAGTATTTGCCAAGTGTCGTCTGATTCCAGCAGTGGATGACAATGCAGTAGTAGCGTACTGTGTAAATGAATGCATTGGATTCTGTGAACCACAAGTTGAATCAGCAACCATCTTTGCAGCATTCACTGAAACTACACCAACTGAGGAAGAAACTACAGATGGAAAGTTGGACATGGATGAGGTCAGAAGAGGAATAGACAGCACTAAATGTGACTGCGATGACGAGAGCTGCAGCAATTGGAACCATCCACAGAATCATGAGAGACCAATAATAATTGGAGGAATGGATATTGACAACACAAGTGACGAGGAATGGAACAGCATTGACGATGCCAAGACGGGATTGAAGATTGATCGTACACATCAAAGAGCTGAGATCCTGAGACAAATCAAAGACGTAGTGAAGTTACAACCTGGACTCAGTAGATGCAGACGTCGTAAATTGACTCGTATACTGTCCGCACACTGGAGAGCATTTGCACACCAGCCAAAGAACCCAATTCCAATTCCAGATCTAGTATTTGAGTTAGACAGCACCAATATACCACCATGGAAAGAGCCAAAGAGGTATTACTCCCCAGAGAAATTACGCATTATCAGATCAATATTCGATGGATGGTTAGAATCTGGCCATTTTGTCCTTGGCAAGAGTAACTGGAGCTCTTTACCAGTGCTCCTTTATAAGAAGCCAATCAAACCAGGTGATCCACCACGAGCCACGCTTGCAGTTGATGTCAGGAAAATCAATACTCTAGTATCTGGACAATTGCCAACAGCCACAGCGTATCCAGCATATGTTGATGTAGCCAGGATGGCAATGAAACGCAGTGGAAGCGGTAGTCGCTATCTGTCAGTTGCGGACTTTAGCGGGTGCTGGAGCCAAGCATTAATGGGTGAGCATGCACGACAACTTTACGCTGTAGATGCCCTCCAAGGCGACGACACGGTGATGATTCCGGTTCGCGGGTATTACGGCTGTGCAAGTCTCCCTTATGTTGTTGGTTGCTTTATCGCAAAATGGCTATGGCCATTATTAAAGAATGAGGACATTTTGATACTAGCAGACGACTCTTTGATGGCAAGTGACAATTTTGATGATCACATCAATATATTACGACGCTTCCTCAGACTCTGCATTTTGTCTGGTCTACAGTTATCAGCAGCCAAGCTTCAACTCAGCCAACAGATTGTAACATACTTGGGCATGAATGTAAGTGGTGATGGCATTAGTGTTTCCGATGAGCATGTGCGTGATTTGACTGAAATAGATCTACCACAAGAACGTAAACTGATGTCCAAATTTTGCCATAAGCTAGGCGCATGGGACCGCTTCTTTGAGCGAATTGCTGAGCCTCTGAGTGTATTGAGAAAGTCGGTGGCACCAGGCACTCCATATAGACCAAGTGATCCCAATGTAGTGGCTGCATTTGACAAATGTATACAAATAATAAAGGATGCAAAACCAATCTATCCAATTGATTTCTCACGCCCAATGCTTGTAGTCAGCGACAGTAGTGGGACGCATGTAGCAGCAGTCATGTACCAACCAGCAGATATGGACAAATGGGATCCAGATAGCTTAGATATATCCAATGCCAACCCAGTATATTATGCCTCATCAGCGTTAACTGAAACACAATGTAGATACAGCTCGACTTCACGTGAGTTGTTGGCTATTTACTTTGCACTCTGCCGTTTTAGACACTGCATATTTGCGCGTACTATTCATGTGTATTGCGATAACCTTCCAGCCGTCAACTGCTTAACCACAGCTCCAGCTGACTGTTGGCATGATAAACCTCAGTTACGATTCGCAAATCTAATACACAGCAGACCATGTAGTATCATAGTTCATCACATTGTTGGCCGTAATGAGGGAATGCTGGAGGTGGATCTAATTTCTCGAATCAGTAATAAAGTTGACGTGGATCCATTCCTTACTGAAGTTGACAATATTGAGGGAATTGAGACGATCGACTTAAAGGCTATGGTGGTGCACACTGGTCCAGCTCGTCTTGCTCCAGCTCAACTGCCAGCACCATCAGAGCTCACAATCACACCAGCTGATCAGGCAACATCCACTGAGTTTGGCCAACTGTATGCTACATTCCTCAAATTCGACAAACTTTGGCACACTGCACCGCAGGACATTGATTCATCTTTATATACTGAAGTGCAGAAATATATCACATCTGGCTTCCTCTTCAGTGCGGATAAGCGCCTGTATTCAATTGTGCTGCCCACCAAAATCAGTCAGAAGAGCGGTTATGCATTGTGTACTCCAGAATCCAAAAGAGCAGTCATTCTCTTCAATGCCCATAACAATCCAGAGGGCGATGCTTTTCACACTGGTGTAAATGGATTGTACAACGTGCTGCGTTCTCAATACTACTGGAAATCAATGGATAAAGACATCATATCGTTTGTCCAAGCTTGTATTGTCTGTGCTGCAAACAACTACGCTACAGGCAAACAACCTGGTCTGCTGATCCCGATTGTCGCTCACTACACTGGTCAAATCATTGCGGTCGACTTCGCTGGGCCCATACAAACAAGCAGCTCTGGAATGCGATGGATATTTGTCATTCGTGATCTCTATACAAAGTATGTTGAGGCTGTTGCAATGCGCGAGGCAACTGGTGTTGAAGTTGTAAAAGCGCTGCGTCGGTACTGTGAACGTTATGGCCGTGTGGAGACGATCATAAGCGACAACGCTGCTAATCTGAAGGAAGGTGCTGTTGCTGCGTTCTGCGATCGTTACAACATCGTTCATCGCTTCTCCATGCCGAGAAGAGCGCAAGCAAATGGAGCAGCTGAGAGTACAGTGAAAGAAGTGATGATGCTTTTACATAAGCTGATTAGTGAGTATGGTAGTAAAGACTGGGCAGAGTTGCTTTACACAGTAGTGGCCGACCTGAATCGACGTGTCAACAAAAGCACTGGTTTCGCTCCCAACGATTTACTTTTCTTGCACACCGTCAAACCACTTTCGAGCCCACCTGCAGTTGAAGATCAGCCAGCTCACCATTCACTAGCACCACTTGAGTCCATTCTGGCTGCAGAAGAGCGTATTGTCCGTGCCGAAGCTCGTGTTGCAGAGTCTGTTGCCAGAGCGAAGGCTATATACGACAGATCTAGACGAGTAGTGGTCCTGGCAGACGGTGCGCCAGTCCTTGTGGCAAACGATATCACAACAGCTCGCAAGCAGAACCTGGCTTTGACTCTGTTCGACCCGACCATTCGTTACGCGTACGTGGCTAAGGACCGAACCAACAACTATGACATCTACAACTCGACCGACGCTGACCGAGTGATATACCGTCGTAGTGTCAATATTGACCATCTGCGGTACATTCCTCCATTGCCAGACCACCTGAAGTGGCCGCCGTTGACTAAGCCATCGCCAGTCATTGTATCCGTGGGTTCTACTTCTACATCCAGTCAAGACACTCAGTCATCCAATATTGCAACAGATTCGAAGACATCAACTTCAACCAGAGTAACCAACGACAGTAACAACGACAGTAACAACGACAGCTCTAATCCTCCGCCTGTGTCCACTACATTAGCCATTGGAGGTGGTGGTGGTAGTTACATTCTTCCCTCAAACAGTTTGATTGCACCAACACCAGCAACAGTAGGACAGACTACGTGGCTTCCGTCAGAGATGACAGCAAACCGCACACCAACGCAGCCATCTACATCTTCTGAATTAGCGCCAACTGAGCCCACTATCGAAAAGAAAGACGAACCCAGTGATATTACCAGTCCACCTGCAACGACACAAAGAGTAACTATAGACACGCCATCAGCGCCGATATCAATTGTAGTCGATGCCCCCGATATTGAAGTAGTACATCCGCCACTTCGTGCAACTTGTCCATCTGTACCGCAACCACACCCTCCAGCAACTCAGCTCGCAGTAGACACTAGCCCAGAGTCAGCACCAAATGTAGTTGAAACTACGATAATGCCTTCAGTCAATGAACCTAATCAACACCAGGAACATACACTGAACGA
The DNA here is from genome assembly GCA_025201865.1 of Ramicandelaber brevisporus. Classification (NCBI taxonomy): domain Eukaryota; kingdom Fungi; phylum Kickxellomycota; order Ramicandelaberales; family Ramicandelaberaceae; genus Ramicandelaber; species Ramicandelaber brevisporus. The sequence goes on from MU603098.1 coordinate 7,725, forward strand.
GTCAAAGACGGTGGAAGATCAACACCACCCAGTGTCTGAACAAGCAGCCGCAGCACCAAGTTCATCAGTTCAATCGCCAACATCAGATCCCACAATGCCAACAATGATCGAGTCTCCATCTATGATAGATACTGACAACTCGAACGTTTTGGATGACCTCAACTATGGTGACCAATCAATATCGATTAGACCGATTGCAACAATCTCAAATAACAGAGAGAAGCGTAGACAATCGGTTGATGTTCAGTATAGGGGGCGGAAAATCCGCCCCCTCACTAACACTCTTTCTTCAACATGCATATATCTTCCGTGTTTTTTTTTTGCTGACCATGCCTCCAAAAAAGAGAACACGCCTTGTCAACGATATACCGCCGTTGCTTGAGTTCGCGGTGCAGGTGCTAGACGAGCATGCTGCTGTGCGCTTTTGCCTTGAAAACGGTCTCATCCATCCCATTGGCAAGTGCCAGATATGTCAAAGCAACATGACACACCGCGATTCTAGTAAGCCCAAGATGCTGCGCTGCACTAACAAAGAGTGCGGCAAGAAGGCAAGTGCTGTACAAGGCTCGTTGTTTGCTGGGTCAAAGATACCACTCAATATGTATCTGCTTGCCATGTACTGCTGGGTCAACAAGATGAGCCGAGAGTTCATGATGCACAATGCACAGCTATCATCTGCCTCAGCAACATCAATTGTGCAAGGATTCCGCAGCTTGACCTCGGATAATGTTAGCCAGAATCCAGTCCAGATTGGTGGTCCGGGCATCATTGTGGAAATCGATGAATCGGTGTTTTGTTGTCGCAAGTATAGTGCTGGACAAGAGGAAAAGGAAGTATGGGTATTTGGTGGAGTCGAGAAGACTAACGAACGCAACTTGTTCCTTGTGGTGGTGCCAAATCGCAGGCGCGAAACGCTTCTTCAAACAATTGCTGCGAACGTCAAGAGTGGATCCACAATTCACTCTGATTGCTTCAAATCGTACAACAATCTTGCAGAACATCTCAAAGAATATGGTGTCAATGACATTGAGCACCTTTCAGTTAACCACCAGAACAACTTTGTCGACCCTATCACCAAAGCATGTACCAATGCGATAGAAGGCACTTGGAATGGCATCAAGAGGGGTATTGCACCACGAAACCGCACTCGCGATGAGCTCCAAGAACATCTTAATGAATTCGTCTGGCGCCGCCGCAACGATGGCCGAGTCTGGGCTGCTCTTCTTGGGCTCATAGCTGCTAAACTAGAGCCACTTGAGTAAAAATTAGTTTGATTTTTGGTTGCAAAAATTTTTTGTCAATGAGGGCTGAACGCCGCCCCCTATACTGAACATCAACCAGACAATCAGGTTGGGATCGGTATTTTGCTCAGTTTACTCCAAGGCAGCCGTCTAGTAATCAGCAGCATTCAACCCCAATGGACCGAGATGTGACGTATATCAGCAGCGACTTCAGCAATATGTCAGCCATCCCACCGAATTTTACTCCGGCCAACAACAGATTCAAGGTGTCATTCTCAGATGATATATCTAGCACTCCTCAACCTGTACTTGTCCATAGAAGAACAAACACGAAACATCTGTTTACGCCAAATACACCAGCATCAGTACGTAATGACTCAACTGCAGCAACAATGGAAGACAAGATGGCAATAGAATCAGATAGTGATGACTCTCTTGTAAACAATGAGATCATTCCTCAGATCAACAATCAGACACTTAATGGTAATGAAGAGATTAGTGATGGTGAATTCGAATCAGCCGTTTATGCCCCATCTAGCATTTTTGACCAAGATATACTAACTACTGGAGATGGAACTGGCAGTATTGACAGCGTTCAAAACATGACAAGCATTGGTCCCGCGGCCATTAGATCAGCAACACCTGCAATAAACAGAGAGCGTCCGAAACAGTTCACAATGCCATACACTCCTGGCAACACCACAACAAAGGAATTTCACGACAACATCAGCTCTGAATGTGACGACCTCATTCGATCTCTGGATACAGCCGACATGAACGAACAACAACAACAGCAGCAGCAAGAGACTCCCTCAACAACAGAGCTTGTAGCTCTCGAACCGTTATCCCCAGAAGTTACTTCAGAGAGTCAACAATCATCACGATTAGCGGCACTTGTCGATTTCGCAGCAACTGAGGCACCAGAACCAGATCCATATGCTGTAAAGGAAGTCAATGGCATTAGGAAGGTGAAACCACACGGTACGGTAGCCAACGACAGTAAGAAGGTTAAGGAGGATCTAGAATTACGTGAGACTGTTTCTGGTTCTCGGTATCTGTTCAGGCGTATAAAGAAAGACCCGCCTACAAATAGTACTAGTTCATAAATGTTGCATCTGCAAGTTTACTGACACTTGGGACTCCGCTCTCACAATTAAGCACGATTTCTCTCTCTCGCACAC
>MU603099.1:0-11546 GCA_025201865.1 Ramicandelaber brevisporus
TTCCGGACTGCTCTCACTGCAGTGTGATGCGGTGTGATGCGGTGTGATGTGGTGCTTTACACCTCACAGCTGAAACACGCAGCGAGTAACAACAACAACAACAACAACAACAACAACAACAACAACAGCAGCAGTGGCCCAATTTGGAAGTCACTGTCCACGGTGTATTGTAATTAAACTCGACTGAGAACGGCAGTCTTTGTTATTACACTGTGGGTAAAACAATCGTCATTTGTTTATTCGTGAGTAAAACGGTAAAAACAATGCAAGTTAAACACTCTTTTTATTAAAAGAAAGAAATTATGAACATTACGAACCACGACAGTCCATAGATAACTGCATAGATAAGCATGATTTGAATGGTGAGTGCAACGACCTGGATGAGGATTACCATGCCTGTCGATAAACCGGTACCGCGGCAGCTACATTTGGCAGGATCGTGGCGATCGGCTAACTTGCCATCATTAACGTCCAGATGAGGGAATGTGGCTTTTGCAGCGTTAATCGTCTTGGTTGGGTAGTCATTGAGACCAAGTGTCTTGAGAGAGCCGCTGAATGCAGATGCAAGTGCGACAACTGCGGTAGAATTGACAAACTTTTGGTTGCTTGTGTTGAGATTAATCGTCCAAACTGAGGATTTTCCATCGAGTTTAAACTTGTCCAAGTCGCCAGCGTTCCACTTGCAGTCATTTAGTTCAAATGTGCGAATTGTTGGGGTCTCTGCCACAAACTGAAGAGCGTTGGAGATGTCACGCAGCTCATGGAAGCTCACCTTGGACAAGAATCGGCTGAATGATGACGACTTACTGATCTCATTTTGTGATACAGATTTGTTGTCCTTCTCTGAAAAATACACTGGCGAGGGAGTAGTAACGCTAAATGTCCTGAGGTAAGGCAAATACCCAAGAATGTCGTTGACCTTTACCGGATACGCAGTAACCTTCAAATCGATCAAATTTGGCAGATACTTGAAGATTAGCGGGAGCCAGAGCGAGAATGTGCCGTGGTGAATCAACTCAAACGATGTCACCGATGGCCATTGCTTGGAGAAGATAAAGTCGGTTGGACGCCGATGAATCGACGCGTAGGTGCATTCCAAGTCCATTGTGACCATAACAAGTTCTCGCAACTGGGGGAATCTGTCTGGGGTGATACTACTGTAGTTGAAGGGCTGTTGACAGCACAATGGCAAAGCGAGAGTGTTCAGCTTTGGAAAGACCTCGTTCGATCCAAACAGCGCACTGAGCTTAGAATTCACGCACGGTATATCAGAAGTTTGACGGATTATCAGCTTGGACAGATGCGGAATGATCTGCGGGAAGATGTCCTCATTGACTACTGGGTGCGGTGCGTCAACATGGAATGATACGCGTGACTTGTGATGGATCATTGACAGAGTGTCTTGCAGAGTGTCAAACTGGGCTGTTGATCTGGCTTCAAGAACCCACTCAATCGTCGAGACGTGACCACTCTTCGCCTTATCGTTAATCCAGTCTATCGCCATCTTCATTTGGTTCAACGATGCATTCGTGGCCACCAGCTTGACATGTTGCAGCGCAATCATCTTGGCAAGATGATCTTTGAAGATGATGTCTGAGGAATCATCCAGCCAGATCCAAGCAATTCTGCAGTTTGGATAGGCCGCGCCAATGTCAAACTTGCCACAGCCAGAGTTACTGCGAATCTTGAGAGTACGCACCAGCTTTGTGAATTCCTTGGTGAATCGAAACCCTTGAGTCACGGGATTGCATTCATGGCTGATCACCTCCGTCTTCATCACTTGGCGCATAATCAGCTCTGAACGACCAAACGCCTTCTCAAAGTCCAGAATCTCGTAGTTGGTGAGATACTCGAGAACCATTTCAATCAGCTCCTCAGGTAAACCAAACAGACTGTATACAGCATGATCAGTAACTGCAGCCGCAGTTGATGTTGGTGTTGATGATAGCGTTGACGTTGATACAATTGGCGAAGGCGAGCTCTTGACAGACATGGCGTTCTTCAGAATGGCAGAAATGGGACGAGAGGAGTGCTGTATGAAAAAATACGTTGCTATTACCGCTATTGTTACTGCTATTGTTATTGTTGTTATTGCTGTTATTGTTGTTACTGCTGTTGTGTGAGTAATGAAGATGAGCGAGATGCACAACGAGGCAACACGGCGGCAGAGCATTTCATATACACTCGTTCTTTAAGCACTAACCCAACACTCCTTGAAGATGAGAGGCAGCGCAAAAAATAATAACTCGAAGATGAGAGGCAGCGCAAAAATAAAAAAAGAACTCGAGAAAGAGGACAGCTCACCCTCAATGCCTCTTTCTACGTATAAAAGAGATTAGTGCGCGTCGTCATCATTACTATTATTTAAAAAAAAAAAAACAGAAGGCGTGCCCTTTGCGCTTTGCTTTTGTTGAGTTGTTGTATCTTCTTTTACAGAGCTCACGAGCCCATGTGGTCGCTAGGAAAGGCTTATGTTTTAATAATAGACTGCCTGTTCTTGCTAGTACCCATTTTGCTCTTTTGTTCTTTTGTTCTTTTGGCTGATGTATGGCGTCTAGTGTCTGGCGGGCTGGCGAACGAGCGAGCGCTCGTGCGCGCGAGGGCTGATTATATTTTACTATTACTATTACTGCCATTTTGCAAGTACCACAAAATGGCGTTGTTTGGTTTTAAAATAGCAGTCCTGGATGGCTTTGCTCATTAACAGCACGTGTAAATGCCATTGGTCGTCGGATATCGGAGTTTAGCACAGAAAGAACACATGGTTCACGCGTGCTTTTTCAACCTGACCGCCCAAACATCCTTTTGTAGACATGCCGAGCTCTCTCTCTGTGTGTGTGTGTATGCAACACAAGTTCACGCCCGAACTAGTGCAGTCATCATAAATGGTGCCGCTGTTGTTGCTGCTACTTCTGCCTCTGCTTGTTTTTCACCCCGTTTTGACAACCTTCTTTCGTCACAACTTATTCTTTTTTTTTCAAGTTTCAACCAAGCACACCACCACCAGCACCACCAGCACCACCAGCACCACCACAATCGACATTCTCTCTGTTTCTCTGTTGTGTTGTGTTGTGATTATCAGTTCTCCTTATTCTATTCTACCTCTATTGTTGTTATTGTTGTTATTGTTGTTGTTGTACTTTTGTACTTTTGTTCTGCCTCTCCACTTCTCCACTTCTCTACTTCTCTCCGCCTCTCTTTTTTTTTCTTATCGACCAACAAACGTATATATATAACAATGAGTGCAAACCTTGCCTCCGCTGTTGGTGTTGCTGCATACACACCGCCACAGCAGCATCCATACCGGGTTGACCCAGCTACAGCTGCTCTCGGAGTAGAGGAGAACGATGAATTTGATGTTTATGACGATGCGACTGTCCAAGAATTGCTGCGTCGACAGTACAACCTCGATTACTTTGGCACCGACAGTCAGTTTGAATATCAGCCATCCCAGCCTCCACCACATCCACTGCAGAAACAGCAACATCACCAACATCACCAACAGCAACAGCAGCAGCAGCAGCAGCAGCAATCACAGTATTACCATCATAGTAATAATAACAATAATAATAATCAGGTTTACGGTGGGATGGCAGCTCCGCAGTTGCTGCAGCATTTCCCACACCCTCCTGCTCAAGAGCCATCAATTAGTCGATCTGGAACATTTGGTTCCTTTGAGTCCGCTCCACCTGTGCCACCAAAGGACGATTTACTATATCAGAATCCATACGGATATCCACGAGAGTATCCAGGCCGTGGAATGATGACATCGCCTCCACCATCCATGGCATCTCCAGTTCCACACAATGGCTCCTTCTATCGTCCTGTTCCTCCATCCCACCAACCCTATCTCCACCGTGCGATGACGACTCCATCAATCGCACCGAGTCGCCCGTCAACATCTGCTACAACTCACGCACCATCATTCGCAAATGCAGCAGCACAAATGCCTCCAGCGCATCCACTTCCGTACCAATTACCACAATTTGCTCGCGGCAGTCTATCATCATCCAGCGCGCCAAATGATGCAGCAGCCCGTGCTCAAGAGTTCTTCATGACGATGCGGTCTCCTGGAATCAGCCTGCACTATTCTGGAATGTGCCCGGTTGACAATGAGAAGTCCAAGACGCCGACTTCGCTGTACTTTGAATTGCATGGAACTGGTCCCAAGAAGGTTCTCATGCTGCTTGGTTTAATGTGCTCAACTCCAATCGGTCGCGGTACTGCGGCTGCTCTGGCAGCCACTGGTGAATACCAGGTGTGCTTATTTGACAATCGCGGTTGCGGTCGCAGCAGCATCAGCGTCCGTCCATACACCGCCGCACTGCTGGCTCGCGATGCGACCAAGTTGCTTGATCACTTGGGCTGGGATAGTGGAGTGCACATGATTGGATTCTCGCTTGGTGGCATGATTGCACAGAAGATGATGCTCAAGCAGCCAGAGCGATTCGCGACGATTGCATTCATTTCCAGCTACCACAGCTCTCTCTATGCAATGCCAACTCTGTCCGACTTGGGCTTCTTTGTGCGGATGTTTGTTTTGGGTGACAAGAGTCTGCTCCCCAGTTTTGTCAAGATTTGCTTCCCAAAGCGATACTTGAATGCCGAATTCGAGAAGGGAGCCAAGGTCACCAACTATCAACTCATCTACAATGCTCTCAAAGGTGCAATGAACGACAATCCAGAGCGCAGTGGTGCCACAAAGCGAGTCGGTAACTTTGCACAATTGACAGCAGCCATTATGCACAACATTGGCGCCAAGGAGCTTGCCAAGGTGCGCCAGAAGAATCCGGACTTGCGCATGCTGGTGTTCGCAGCAACGTTGGATAAAGTTGTCAAGTATCGATGCGGAGTGTCACTAGCGAGAATACTGAAGTGTCCATTGGTCACGTTCCATGGTGCTGGCCACATGCTGCACATTGATCAGCGCGAGCAATTCCACATGCTGCTGCGTGCACATCTTGATGGCATCTCTCCAGAGGAAGCGCTGCTTAGCAGGAGCAAGAATGGCACAATCAATGGCAGCGTGAATTCACACACACCTACGCCGTCCATGGTTGCACACAATGGTAATGGTAATGGTGGCTGTAGTGGAGGTGAGCGTATTGGTACAATTGTGTTTGAGCGTAATCCGGAGATGATTACAAAGGAACAGGCTGAACAACTTGCGCAGGCTGCGATTCTTGCAGACGATGCAATGCCTGATTTGAACGAAGAGCTGTTGTTCTCAATGCCAGCTGATGCATCAACTCGTCAATTCAAACCAGTTGAGTCCCAGGTTCAGCCTAAACAGCAACCACAACAACAGCAGCAGCCGCAACAGCTCAATGTGATTCCAGAGCAATCGACTCCCGAGCCTGAGATGCCAAAACCTCAACCACTGTCACAGCCACAGCCACTGCCACAGTCACTGCCACAACCACAACCACAGTTACAGCAACAACCACAATCTCAACCACAGCCACAGCAACAACCACAATCTCAGCCACAGCCACAGCAACAGCAGTCTGTTGCTGTTGTTGTTGAAGCACAGCCTGAATTGTCAGGTGTTCAACGTAAGGCGTCTCGCAAAAACTCTTCAAGCTCATCAACTAGCGCAGCTGCCAAGCAAATGAACGCAGATAGTCTGGCTCTCTTCCAGCAGCAACAACAGCTCATTCAGCAGCAGTTTGAGCAGCTTCAGCTTCAAATGCAAAATCTCGAGAAGCAGCGTCTCCAACTTCTCGAACAGCAGCAAGCTCTTGATGCTGAAGACGATAGCAACGGTTCAGCTGACTCAGATACTGATGATAGCGAGGCTGGCGGCACTAAGATCCGGTGGGCTCCATCAGTCAATGCCCAGGCTGCCAAACATCAGCAGTCTCAAAGTCGTTCTCCACAGAAGAATGGAGCCAAAATGAGCCTGAATCGCGCTCCGTCGTCTGTCCAAAGCGCACCCAAACTCGGCAACAGCCTGTTTGATCCATCGCGTCGTATTACATCTGCAATTAAACAATCTTAATCATTTCTTCTTACCTCTTCTATAGTAGTGTTTTAGTTTATAATTCTGGTTTTTTATATTAATAGTTCATATTCTGTAATCAACTTATACGCAAAGTTATTGTTGGCGTTAACCTTAGTCCGTTAAGTGCTGATTTGGCTGCTGTGGCAAGAGTTTGTGATCTAAAAGTGACCGCAATGTCATCACTACCTTGCCGCCGCTCAATACGCACAAAGCCTTGTCTCTGAACAAACGCAAACTTGATCGTATCGAGTGGTACTGCTGATGGCACATTCTCAACAGTCAGAGTACATCCATCATCTTCAGCCGGCGGCTCGTCCTTAACAATGGATGCACTGCTATCTTCTTCATCATCGCCATCATCGCCATCCGCCTCGCCATTAGTCTTCCGTTTCTTGTTGTCAGGTGTCTCACCATCAGCATCTGGCCGAACAATAAGTGGTTGTCTACGCGTATTGCTCTCAGATGCTGTCCCTCCATCTTTCTCCGTCTCATTTCCATCTCTTTGCCTCTTGCCCAATGCCGGCGCTGCTGCTGCTGCCGCTGCTGCCGCTGTTACTGAGTAGGCTTGAGCCGACTGTATTCTGTGCTGTGGCGGCTGCTTCTTTGGGTCTCGAGATGGTCGATATGTTCCATCCACTTTTGCCGTTGCATCCGATTTGGTTCTCGCATACTCTGCCACAAGCTTATCGCCCAGCACCATCATATCGTCACCTTCATTGCTTTGCTTCTGCCTCTGCCTCTGCCTCTTGCTGTTGATATCCTCGAGCACTTTGGCGGCTTCGCTGCTTTCGCTGAACACGAGAAACGCCTGGCCGCGCATCTGCTGGGTCGGCGCAACAACCACGTCGATCACCGTGCCAAACGTCTGGCCAAAGTCATACAGCATTCTTTTGAGAACGTCTTTGCTGCAACGCTCGTCCAGTCCGCGCAAGTAGATTGTCGCGCTCTTGCTGATGCTGGCTTGGTTCATTTGAAGAAAGGGAAGAAAGCAGTGTTGTTGTTGTTTTTTTTTGTTTAAAAGGATACAAGGGATTCACGAGTTGTGTTTGGAGCGAGAGCTTGAAGGCAGAGCGAGGTGCGGATAGGTGTCGCCGACCAGCAGGAGCATGTGGCGAATGTGTAGCAGCTGCACAAGCGGCCGTGTTGGACGGCGCTTGGCTCGGGGATGATGCGATGGCAAGTGTCGAAGTGTTGGCAGTGTCGATAGCGCGGTCGATGTGGGTTTCTTGAGCGATGTTGGCTTGAACTTGACTTGCCTGGAGCTCGTTCGGCTTTTGCTGCCACAGCCTTTGCTGCTGGATCGAGGTGCCAAGCTGAGCAGTTTACGAATACTGCTATTGTACAGTGCAGTTGCCAACAGAACTCGAGCTGCGGCGAGTTCTTCATCCTCATCATCAAAGTCAGAATCACTCAATACAACGCCGTCACCGCTGTCACCATCGCCACCATCTTCACCAGCCTCGTCGTCATCATTGGCGCCATGCTCAGTGCCATTATCGTCAGTATCATCAGAATTTAACTCATCTACAATCTCGGCCATTTCAATCATATCCATCTCCTCGTCGCTCATATCTGGAATGATGATTGATGCCTCGCTCGGACTCGCCACGTTATTAACATCGCCAAGCTGTCGACCGCTTAACATTGACCACCATCTAGCTCTGTTGAGACTTAGGCTGGGCGATGACTGTGAGGCTGCTCGAACTCGAGACGCCAAGCGCTGTATAATGTTGGCACCGGCTGCTGCTCGTATTTCGTGTTGTTGCTGTTGCTGTTGCTGTTGTTGTAAAGTTAGGACGGAGGGACGAGGTGAGGGAATCAGTTCAACTGCTTCATCGGCCAGCGATGAGTGTTCGATGCAGTTTTGAGGAACCGATGAACATGGCAGACCAGCTGCCGGCTGCGATATCGTCATCAGAAACGCACTGAGAGCAGAAAGGAGGCGGGATGTTAATACAAAACGGAGAAGAAGAAGAAGAAGAAGAAGAAGAAGAGGGAATACTGGGGAAGAGTAGGAGGAGGGGAGGAGAATTCACATGGTTCTCCGCCATGGATCTTTGTGTGTTCCTTTGTGTTCCTTTGGCTGGTGTCCCAAACTGAGGCAGTTCAAGGAGATGTGGCGAAATCTAGATGGCACCAGGTGTTTGGGATAGTATTCAGGAGATCATCTCAAACCACAACCCGTGAATCCACAAAATAATAAAAAGGACCCAGCCACTGCTTCATTATCATTCTTGGTTTGGCTAGTTGGTTGGCTGGTTGGTTGGCTGATTACAGTTCCTGTGCACTCTTCTCTAACACACCAACTTTGCACACTATTCACTCATCTCATCCCATCTCATCCGTTTGCATCCATTTACATCCATTTGTATCCAGTGTAGCATTCTACTAGAATAGAATTTATCAACACACTTCCAAATGTTTGGCTCGATCAACGCCATCCCACTTGCTTCGTCCACCCCATCAAATTCTGCAGCCAAACGAGCTGCACCTCTACAGCATTCCTTGACTATTACCACGCCGCCTGAGCCATCAGCACCTTCATCCAGCCTCCATCTTGTCTACCCAAATGAAAAGACGCGTCTTTGGGATGTTCGTAACAGCATTGTTGCTGCACCGTCACCTGCGAGCACAGCGTCGCCACCATCAATCCTAGCAAAGACGAAACTGCCTACATCCACATCTTCGGTACCATCAGCCACAGCATTGTTAACCAGCGATGCCCAAGGTGCTGCCAAAGGACTGTCTATTTGCACTAACTTTGCCGATATGCCTGATTTTCTCAGTTCGGCAACCAGTAATAGCAGTGGTTCTACAGCATCACTACTTAGCACAGACCAGTTCTTGTTGACGAACCTGTTTAACGATAGCAGTTTATCATCTGCAGGTTATCTATCGTCAACATCATCGTCATCAGCAACAGCAACAATAACAACAGCAACAGCAACATCCATTGGCAACAATGACGAGCTGTTTGAGATTTTCTTTGGTAAGCTTCCACTCGGAGTCGATGCTTCTTCAGTCGGCACCAGCAGCACTAACAGTACCAACGGCAGTATCCTCAACTTTGATGTGAATTCACTTCAGCATCCTTTACAGCCATCTCAGGCGTTGCATGAAACACTGAGCACAGTACCTAGCGGCTTAGACTCCAAGCTGGATTTCGATTCACTCTTTGGCAACATCCAACGTGCAGCTAATTTGAATGTGCCTCCACTATCGTTCACTCAACCTACAGACTATTTTGGCCATCCAAATGGCAACATAGACAGTCCATTGCTATGTGATGACTCGACCTATCGCACAGAGGCGCTTCGTGACCGGTATCTCGATGCGCTTCACATCAACACGAACCCACCAGCTTACATCAGCAGTCCAACCACAAAGATAGCAGCAGCAGTAGCAGTAGCAGCGGTGGCTGCCACCACAACGGCAGTCACCACAGCCACCACCACCACAGCAGCAGCATCGTGTTCTGCAGCAACAACAGCGCTGACCGAAGCGGGAATGCTGTTTGCACCGGTAGTTGATAACTATTTTGATGAACTCTCACTCCCGAGCTTCATTCAGCCGCTCGAATCAATTCTGCAACCAATCGCTGCATCTACTGCCACAGCCTCGACGACTACAGCAGCCCCTCACTCAGCAGCAGCCCTTGACGAGATATCAGATATATTTGGCATTGCCGGCACCAAGCGGTCAGTATTTGGTGGATTGTACTCTACAGACGACGAGCTCAGCTTCTTGAATGACAGTAATGACAGCCACACTCGATACCTCCAAGACTTTATGTTCAGTGGAAACAGTGATCTTGTCGGTGGTGGTAATGGTACCAAGATTCGCAAGTCATGCACCTCACTGTCTCCGTTGTTTGGTGTAGACCGAGATGCTGTGGTGGATGATGCAGCGGTGCAGATGGAGTCGTCGACAATGGCAAAGTCCACGCGCGGTGCAATCCGTCGCCGCAACACGACCAATTCTGGAACGACCGCTGCGTCGCAGGCATCCACAGGTGGCAAGGTAGTGGGCCGCGCTGGTCGTCGTACACTTCGCTGGGAATCAACTGCATCTTCTGCAAACGATCCACTTGCTCCATCCGCCGGTCGGAAGGAGCTTCGTCGTCGTGCCACAACCGTTGCCAAAACGGCTGACACCAAGGACACTGCCGACACTGCTGCCGAGCATGCCAAGCAGAATGAACCAGCATCTGCAAGTTTGAAGCCAGTTGTCGGCGTGCCTGTCATTGGTGGTGTAGCCGAGTATGGATCTCGCATTCAGCGCACTCAAGAAACTGGCGAGCACAAGGGCTCGTATGTTACAGAAGAGATGAAGCAGCATCTGCGGAACTTAACCAATGTCACCCCAGATTTGACTGTCGATTACTCACTGCGGTACACATTTGCACCAAGACCGCGTGGCAGAGCATCAACCATGGCTACCGCTGTCGCCGCCGCCGCCGCAGCAGCAGCAGCAGCATCGGCATCAGCAGCAGCAGCAACATCTGTACCAGCAATAACAACAACGGCAGCAACAACAGTAACAACAACAACAACATGTACATCCACTGAGCAGCCAATGTCAAAGTCTTTTACCGAGAGTTCATCTATTCCAGCCGTGCCAGTGACTTTGCCATCTCAAGTCGACTCCGCAATCGGCACATGTGGCATTAATGCGAATGTGGAGGAGGCATCATCAGCTCTCAACGTGTCTCCACTGTCACTTTGCACGTCTAATCGCCAGCCACCTCAGCTTGGTGTGTCGTGGAGCATGGCATCAATGGCAAACATCGACACAGATCCACTTCTTCAGCTGTCCTCGGTCCAACCGTTATCCAAGCACACCGAGGCATCTGTCGCAGCCGCAGCCATCGCCGCTGTCAACAACATTATGGAAGAATCCATCTCCGCCCATTCCGCGGCTCCAACTCCACCACTACCACTTGCACCATCATCTGTATCCGATCCTTCGCTTGCTCCCCTCGAACCGCAGCCCTTCGATCCCAACGCTCTGATTATCGGCAACCAGCGCCGCTGCCCTCACCCTGGCTGCGACCGCATGTTTGCCCGTCTATACAATCTCAAGTCTCATTTGCGCTCTCACGCTCCAATCCGCCCATATGGCTGTCCTGGCTGCTCCAAGACGTTTTCACGCAAACACGATTTGCAACGGCATGCGCGGGTGCACACTGGCGACAAGCCGTACAGATGCGAAGGAGGATGTGGGAAGCAGTTTGCCAGAACAGATGCATTGCGTAGGCACTTGAAAGTAGAAGGCAAGTGTAGAATGATGATCGAAGGCGCACAGGGTGGGTCGGGGCAATTGGCATTGTTTATGAATGGTAAGGCGGATAGACTTGCCGTGATTGGCGGAGATACCGATAGTGGTATAGCGGATACAGCGCACAGGAAGAAGTCAAAGAAACGTGGACGCAAACGTGCAAACGACAGTGACGATAGCGATGACGACGATTACATGGAATAAAGCTGTGTACATTAACCTAGATTGTGAAATGCGGCTGGTCCGCTCTATTGTATATCTTTTT
>MU603101.1:0-15619 GCA_025201865.1 Ramicandelaber brevisporus
ACTACCGAAACAACCACGCCTCGCTCCTCAAGCTGTGCCCCAGGAAGTCCAGGATGCTACTCATATGTCAGCGTGCCATCAATCCAGCCAAGTAAGCCAACTAGTTTGACATCATCAACAGCCACATCGTCAAGCACCCAAACTTCGACTGGCACGAACAGTGACCGTGATATCTCCGTCAGCATTCCACGCACTTCCACTACCGTCACCTCTTCATCATCAGCTACGCGTGTGACTAGTTCCACTACCTACTCCGGCTATTCACCATCGTCACCATCATCTTCTTCATCCTCCTCCTCCATCACCTCCTCCTCCTCCATCGCCTCTTCTTCTTCTTCTCGTCCGATTACTAGCATCACATACTCTGGGGCATCCTCTACCTCCTCTTCGTCCAATTCTCCATCAACAACGACCCCAGCCTCATCCACTTCTAGCCATCGCATCGAAACACCGTCTTACAGCCATCCTACTAGTTCGCCGAGTTCCAGCTCACCACATAGCAGTGCACACAGCATCCCTTCAACCACATCAGTCACATCCTCATCTCCCTCTTTGTCATCCTTATCCAAGTCTTCTTCCTCGCTGACCACCATCACATCATACACTCCTGGTAATCCATCATACTTGCCATCGACTAGCTCGTCTTCAAGCACTTCGCAGTACATTCCAGGACACCCATCGTATCAACCCTCAACACTTTCATTTTCCTCGACAGCAGCATCTCGTCCAGCCTCTAGCAACTCTATCTCATATGTGAGCTCCTCGTCTTCCTCAAGCCATCTGACCAACGCACCAGTCACTCCGTCATATGACTCTGGCAAGACACCATCAAGCTCAAGCTCAATTTCAAGTCAAACGCCATCCTACTCACCAACAACAGCAACAACTTCATCACACGCATCCTCTACTCACTCTCAGACTACACCGTCTACAACCAGCTCAGCATATGCACCATCCAACACTGCGACATCTCCTCCGCCACAGTCACCGTCTCCACCATCATCACCACCATCTCCACCGCCACAAACTCAACTCCCACCAACTCGCCCGCCAAATATGAGTGAGACCACAAAGTTGCCAACACCAACACCAACACCAACACCAACACCAACTACAACCAAGACTCAGCCACCGCCGGCTTCCCCAACTCCACCGGCTCCATTCGATCCTAATGCTCCACCAGCGCCTCCTCCACCAATGCCAACATCTGGCTTGCTATCGCCTCCTGCAAATCTGCATAAGCGTAATGAAGATGCAACTGCCACTCCAGCCTGTAATGGACCTATGACAACAACAAAGGACATAGAGGTGAAGCCCACTAACGATGTGCCAATTGTATCTCTCCCCGATAACTCTGCAACCGAGCCAACGAGGACACAGTCTGAATTGACCACGTCTAAGTTTAAGCGAACCAGCTACATCACGGTCACGGCCACCGAAAGTGTGACAACGACAGTTTCCACTCCAAAGACAACCAGCAGCCAAACCACGTCTACCGGTAATGTCGGAACTATAAAGCACGGAGGTGGAGCCAAGACATTGGGTCCGAGCCGTAAAAAGTCAAGTCCATCCTCTTCTAACGGGAAACAGACTCCCGGGCCAACTACTGATGTAGAGTCCGGCTTAGAAGATTATGTCTACGTTCGCTAAACAATCTGACTTGCATTCTTTTTTTCTTTAAATTTAACTTGAGCAAACCCACATGGATCAGGATAAACACAT
Organism: Ramicandelaber brevisporus; assembly: GCA_025201865.1. Taxonomy (NCBI): domain Eukaryota; kingdom Fungi; phylum Kickxellomycota; order Ramicandelaberales; family Ramicandelaberaceae; genus Ramicandelaber; species Ramicandelaber brevisporus. The sequence goes on from MU603101.1 coordinate 1,723, forward strand.
AGTATTAATGATAGGAATGCTATACAGTGTTTGATTTATAAAAAAAAAATCAGCAATAGAGGAAAACGGCGATGATTCTCCACAAATATGAACACTCGTTCGTATTTGTTGGGAAACACACAGAGTAAAAGTTGAGTAATCGACCGCGGTGAGTTTCGATCTCACTTCCTTCGCCTAAGATATGACATTGCCTTATGAGAATGGCGATGCTCCCCCGATTGAGCTACGCAGTCTTCTGCCAATCGAACAAACTCCGCTCTTCTACTCAGAAACAAAGTTCGCCTCCTGCAAACAATACCACTGTCACTACCACAAATTAAAAAAAAAACTTTGGCAAGATGAACAACGATCAACGCCAGAACCACGAACCTGTGAGCAGCGTGTTCGAGATTGCCAGTCTCCCGCTCGATCTGAAGCTCTACCTCACCGAATTCTTCACTTGTTCCGAGGCTGCCAAAGTACTAACTGTTAGCCAGCTGTTTCACGACATTTTCTCTCGCGCTGTCTGGCACAGAATACGCGCGTACCGTATTAACCGTTCAAATCGCCTAATTCCTGAATCCGCATTCGAGCATTATGGTCATCTCACTCAGTTCCTGGATATTGATACTGCCTATTGCTCGGTTGATGACTTGGTTCGCTGGATGCCAAAGACGTCTACAGTCAAATATGGTACTCAGTATTACAAACCAACACCTGTCTATCTCGAGGAGCTGGAGAAGCTAGGTGGATTTGGAAACATGCAACGACTCTGCTTGTATATGACCGATTTCGATTTAAGCAGGACCAAAAAGGTGATTGAGTGGTTAAATGATTACTCGAGAAGCGGCCATGTTCGCACAGTTTACATGCGTATAGAACTCACACACGCAGCATCTGGTCTATGGCAATATATTACTCGTAGGATTAACGATTTACGTCGTATTCGGGCTGATTTGACTCTGAATTGCAATGATCCGATTGTAGAAAAGGATATAGTGCAAGCAACCGCTGCAACCACAGTCCGCTTGGTATCGCATAAGCAGTCCAATAAAAATTGTCTTAGTGTGGATTTGGGTGTCATGTTTGGCGACTGGACACTTTCGTTTCCTTGGCTTAAATATCTTGAACTTGTTGTGTGCTGCGCCGACAAAGAGAAATACGATTTCATTGGATTCACACCCGATCGCTTCCCATCTCTCAGAGAGCTGGATTACAGACAGCGTAATCTAGAGTGCTGTAAAGAGCATGGCTGTCCAACCAGGCGAATCTTCTCAAATCAATGGCCGTCCATCACACATCTTACCCTGCTTGACACAATTTCGTCAGATGATGTTGCCTGCATTCTGGACGCAGTTCCCAAACTTACTCATCTAATTTATTGGTGCGTTAAAACTGGTGAAGAAGCGGAAGGTGTTGGTTACGACTTGGGTGTGCTGGCAATAAAGCTGCCGTTGCTTCAGCGGTTGCAAGTCATGGAGCAGAACACGATCCAATTTAGTCCATCAAACGAAGCGATTGACCTGGCAGGCTATCAGAACATGCGACTCCACCATTTAGAACTCGACTATCTGGATATTTCCGAAGAAGTGATTCGGTTTATATTTCAAGGCTGTCCCGTGTTGCGAAAACTCGATATTGAAACATGCACAATTTCACAGGATATGCTACAGTATGCAATGGACATTAGCAAATCAACACCATCAAGTGTTCGCATTTATTCACTATCAGCACTGTTCGAGGATAGTGTTGATGGTGGGACTATTGATTTTGCAGCAGCCTTTATCAATCTGGAGACGTTTTACATCAAATACTTAACCGTAGCCGATAAGAAAATAGTAATGGCCCAATACCCTCACTTAAAATTCATATAAACCTTATTTAGATCCAGATGACTTTTGCCTATTAACTTTATTGTTCTACTTCTCTTTAGTACCAACAATTCTCATTGGTTGCCCTTTATATTTTTTTTAATAGTCTTTGTCTTTTACCAGGCAAACTCGTTGGTGTACTCAAAGTGTCAGTTTTACTTCATTCCTCCCGAATCAACATGCCTCTCGGTATTGCACTGAAGTTGTGCACTATTCCTCTCGTGCACATATCTTACGAAAGATTCATCCATGTGTGCATTCTGGAGGCATAAATAGTGCAAGACTCTCATACTTAAAAAAGAAACAACCATTGCTGTCCTTCTTTCTTTCTTTCATTCATTCATTCTTCCTGGGCGGATGGATTGCTTGTCTCTTCGTTCTTTTCCTTTCCTCTCCATCCATCCTCTTACTTTTTCTCCCTTCAATTCTTATCCTCTCTACTATCGCTTCCATTTCTTCTTTTATACTTACAAAGGAGCTGGCCTCCCTCTTCCATCATATCTCATTATCCGGCAACCCCCGCAATGTCTTCCTCTCATCATCGGCCGCACCAACAGCAGCTGTCGCCTCAACCATACGACAAAAAGCAACTTCAGCAGCGCAAGTACTTTCCTTCTGAGAAACTGTCAAACAGTTTGCCTAACTTGGCAATGAATCAAACCACTAGCAACATCAGCGGCGATCCTTCGCATCGGGTGTTGACAGCAACAAATGCCACTGTCAATGATCAAACTTATCAATTGGTACAACCAGATTTGAGTAACATAACAGCAGGCGGTTCATACCCGCAGCAGGCACTGTTTTCGACGAGTACATTGGCATCGAATCTCTCGGTGCGCGCAGCGCCATTGAATCGAAATGATCCAGATGATGTTGAAATTGGACGCTTTTCTCAAATCAGTTACGAGTACAAACCAAACACCGTTTCCAATTCAACCAGCAGTGCTGAAATTGGCAGTAATAAGAATGGTTCAAATGGTAGCAACAAGCGCAAGAAGTGGGCTGTAGCAGCGATTGGTATCGTCGTCTGTGTTGCATTAATTTCGTTTGCCGTTGCGATTCTCAGCTTTCAGGTTGACACCACCCGCCGTCTTCAGGAACTTACAGCCGAAGCTGGACTTCGGAGTCAGAATACGCGTGGTGCTCCAACTCAAGCCACCGAGATTCCAACCGGTGCTCCGCTGAATAACGTGGCAGGCGTACATTCACAGTACACAGGTGGAGCGCAGCAACGCAACATTCCAATTCGCAAGTTTGGAGCCACCATGGATGCCTCCCAAGACCAGCCACTTCCTTCTTCCCAGGACATATTGACTTCCTTGAACTCAGCTACACCTTTGCCGACAAGCACTGAGTCTGCTACTCCAACTTACTCGACGCCTACTGTCACTGATTCGGCACCAACACCGGCTCCAAGTAGTGAGAACACAACGGATTCGCCTGGTGATCAACCAGGAAACGCAGTCGTCACTGTGACAACAATCTCGACCAAAACAGAAACGGCCACTGCCATCATTACTATTGTTGTATCTGCAAAGCCGAATCCCCCGCCAGCAGACTCAACCGGCAAGGATGGGAAATGCAAATGCTTCTGCAGCCAAGTTTGTAAGTCGGCATTGTCATCAATGACAATTTTGCCTGCACCATCATCAACTTCGACGCATCCACCATCTCCTCCGCCACCGCCACATCCCACGCCACCTCCACAGAGTCCAATTCCAACCTCTCCACCTGCACCACCACCAACATCGCCGCCAGCTCCTTCACAAACGCAGCCAAAGCCAAAGCCTACGCCGATTCCTACACCGATTCCAACGCCGATTCCGACCACCATCTATACTCTCCCAACTGTGAGTATCAACAAACAAACTACTGGTTTCTCTTCACTCTATATCCCGCCACCTATTTTAACCGTTTAAATATACATTTGCCTTCTTTTCATATTACATATTTTGATGATTTATATACTCTGTTTAAAAGAGGAAAAACACACATACTTTATCAGGGACTGTCTATTTAACGAGTCGATATTCCTTAAGATATTCCATTGTAACTGTAGATGGACTCTTCATCAACAGGTCCACACCATCAGCCGCCTTTGGGAAAGCAATCACATCTCTAATGGACGCTGTGCCTCCGGCCAAAATACTCACCAATCTATCGAATCCCAATGCAATTCCGCCGTGAGGAGGGCATCCATGCTTGAATGCTTGGATCATGTGATCAAACCGCTGAACAATATCGGGCTCTAATCTCAAAATGTCACTGAATACTTGAAGCTGCATTTGAGCGTCATGAATACGAATCGAACCACCGCCAACCTCCATTCCATTCAGGACCAAGTCATAGTGCTGGCCGCGCACTTTGAGAGGATCTGTGTTCATCAGATGAGCGTCTTCAGGGAATGGAGCAGTGAAGGGATGATGGGTTGCTGAGATTGATGAATGCCATGGATTGGATAAATCGACTTCGTTGGTAAACAGGGGGAAATCATGAACCCAAAGCATATCCATGCGTGACTTGTCCACTGTCAACAGCCCAGCCTTCTCTAATTCATTTGCAACTAGCAACCGCAGTCGACCAGCCGCTGTAGCGCCAACAACTTGTCGAGTATCACGCACTGAGATGAACACGGCTTCATTTTCTGACATATTGGTTGATTTACGTGCTGTAGAAATCAGTTCATTTACTGTTTCATGGCTCAGTTGTGATATGCCAGAGCTGTCGTTTCCATTTCTTACTGGCACGTATTTATTAGTTGACCAGCTGAGCAGTATTAGCGGAGTCGCTGTATCAGTGCGTGCCTGTCTAATAATCTCTTCACGAATACTATTTGTTGTCCATTTGCTAGTTTCCTGCGGAATTCTAATCACATCTGCGACAAAGTGTTCACTGGAGATTGTTGATGGAAGATTCAGCTGTCTAATCTCGAGATCAAATCGAGTGTCTGGTTTGTCAGAGCCGTAGCGAGCCATTGCATCAGAATATGTCATGCGTGGAATCACATCTGGCAGAGAGGGCAATGTATCCATAACTGACTGTGCATTTGGCTGTTTAGTGAATGCCTGTACATCGTTCCAAATGTGTCTCACCAATCCCTCCACAGTTACCATCACATCGCTCATAGTAACAAATGACATTTCCAGATCAATTTGAGTGAACTCGGGCTGTCTATCTGCCCTTTTATCTTCATCTCTAAAACACTTTGCCAACTGATAATATCTGTCCATTCCTCCAGCCATTAGCAACTGCTTAAACTGCTGTGGACTCTGTGCCAGTGCATAAAAGTTGTTCATTCTGATACTCTGCACTTCACCATCATCAGCACTATTGCCATCATCGTTACTTTCAGTGAATCTCCGAGTTGGAACCAAGAACTCACGAGCTCCTTCAGGTGTTGATTTGGACAAGATTGGTGTTTCAATCTCTGTAAATCCATTGTCATCCAAATACTGCCTAACGCTTCTCATTGCCTTTGCCCTCAGCAGTAACCGCTGCTGCATCTCTGGTCTGCGTAGATCCAGATATCGGTGCTCCAATCTAGTCTCTTCGCTAGGCAACTTTTGCTTGCGTCGACTTGGAACAAACGGGAGTGTGGCATTCACTGCATTGATGCACTCAACCTTCTCCAGTTCAACTTCAATGGCATCTGTAGGTCTATTGCTGTACTTGACAGCATCTGACGGTCGTTTACGCACAATACCCTCAATACGAACAACACTCTCTATTGGAATGCTCCGCAAATCTGCCTTGGTATCACTGCTGGACTGCTGTTGATGAATGACTTGGATCTCACCAGAAACATCAGATACTACCGCAAACGTGAGCTCGGATGATCTTGCTCGAACACTGCCTAACCATCCGCTAAGAACAACACGCTGGCCATCCATCTCGGCATTCAGTTCGCCACATCGGTGCGTTCGATAGTGATTTGGTCGTATCGAAGATGACATCAACCTCAAGCCACTCACCAAAGGCGCGCTCCTCCGTGCATGGGCAGCACCAGTAACACCGACCGAAGCGATAGACGATCGCGACAGACCTCCAACTAGACTGCTGATCAAGGTCATTGCTCACGAGAATTTGGGCGAGAAAAGTGTTTTTTTTTCTTCGAGTATATGGAACAGGAACGAGCCTTTTGCCTCATCTTTCCACCTCGCTGACCAGGCAAAGCAAAGAAGAAGAAAAGAAAAGAGAAACGCGAACCACGATGAACAAGGCAGAGCCGACAACAGCAGCAGCAGCAGCAGCAGCAGCAGCAGCAGCAGCAGAAACAGCAGCAGCAACGGCGTTCAACTGGGGCTTGCATGCCAAGTACTTTCATCGATGCCTGAGTATGCTGCCTCGACCATACGAGTCGAGCGACCACAGTCGGATGACTCTTCTTCACATGATGCTCTCTGGACTCGATCTGCTAGGCAAACTGGACGAGCAGCTGACAGCGCAAGATAAGAGCGAGATTGTCGATTGGATCTACGAGCAGCAGGTGGTTCCATGCCGGCCAGAGGACGCCATGTGTGCTGGTTTCCGTAGTGGTCCGTATTCTGGCATTCGATTCAACGAGGCAAGCAACGAGCAGGATGCAGCAATTGATCGCATCTTCAGCACTGGACACTTGGCCTACACATACTCTGCATTGTGCTGTTTGCTCATCCTAAGTGATAGCTTCGAGCGTGTCGACCGATCTGCAATCATTGGTGCTCTGCCGTATTTGCAGCTGGAGAATGGCCGATTCCAAGCAAATACCACAACTAGCGAAGCCGATGCACGATTCACGTTTGCTGCGTGCGCAGTTTCGTACATGCTCAACGACTGGTCCGGAGTTGATCGCCAGCGTCTCATTTCATACCTGAAGACTTGCCAAACGTATGATGGTGGTCTTTCCGAAAGTTCGTTTAGTGAATCCCACGGCGGGTATGCATTCTGCGTGGTTGCCAGCATGAAACTGGTTGTGGACTCGTATGCCAATGAGGACTCTGTGCACATTACAATTGACGACTTGCTCGATCGCGATGCCGCCGTCAAGTGGTGCTTGATGCATCAAAACTGCGGATTCCACGGCCGATCGAATAAGCCCGACGACACTTGCTACTCTTTCTGGATCGGCGCTGCCTTGGCTATTCTGGACTCCTACCACTTCGTTGACTCCGGTGCTAATTTGGCGTTTTTGCAGTCAACACAGACGATGATGGGTGGCTTCAGTAAACTGCCGGATGGGTTCCCGGATGTCCTTCACGCTCACCTGGGCTTGGCTGGGTTGGCGCTCAGTCAGTCACTGTGCACGTCGCAAAGCGGAAATAGCGCGGCGGCTGACAACACCAATGTGGCGCTCAGTAACAGCAGCGAGGCTGGCGTGGCAAATGAAGAAGACGGAAATGAAGGAAACGAAGGAAGTGAAGGAAGTGAAGAGGAAGCCAATATTGCGCCACTGAGGAGTGTAATTCCATTCTTGTGTATTTCGAGCAAAGCCCACTCTGTCCTAAAACGGCAGTAATAGTAGCTGTAGAGATAATTGTAGTAATTGTAGTAGCGATTGTCAACTCATACCCCTGATCTTCTCTTTAATTAGTTTGCTCATTTCTTTCCAAAAAGTCCGCTGTTGTCCTCATCGTTTTTCTCCCCTCCTCCCCTCTCCCCCATCGTTCATCAACCAGCCTGCCTGCTGCTTTTGTCGCCTGGTAGGCATCACTCTTAACGCTGCAAGATTTCATCAGCCAGACGCGTTCACAAGGCACCGTTCTCACCAAACACACAACTCTCACACCCGCCCACGACACCTGTCACATACTCACATACTCACAGCCGCTTCCTGTGCTTTGATAGTAGCCAACGAGCTTGACAGTGCTAAACAGCGCAGGCGCTACAGCAACCAACACCGTTCCAAACTCTCCAAACTCTCCAAACCTAAACCTTTCTCCCTTCTTCTTTTCTCTCTCTTCTTTTCTCTCTCTATCTCCAAGTCTACTTGTTCACTTCCACCTTCACTCTTGTTTTCCTCTCTTGCTTTTCCTCTCTTGCTTTTTCTCTGTTTGCTATTCTGTATCTTGTCCTTGTAATTCCTTATATCCGATCCGTCACGCTTGTCCCTTGAATTCTCTAATAATCTTCATACGTACCGATATTGTATCCATGTCTAAACTGTTCTCATACCACGCCGCTGCTATCGCCTTGTTCCTTGCTACTGCAGCGAGTCTCTTTGCGACTGGCCTGATAGTCTCGTCGGTTCTCCGACCGAAGACAGGCTCTCACTCTCCAAGCCTTAAAAACCACATTCGGTTCTGCCAACCTGCGAACAAGTGTCGGTTCCTCACTGAGCACAGCCAGCAGCAGTACCATGATAAACAGCAGCTCCAACAGCACCAGCACCACCAGTATACACTCACTCAATTGCACAGTGTCTATTCTCCCACAGCACTGCACCAACACCAACAGCAACAACAACAACAGCAGCAGCAGCAGCAGCAGCAGCAGCAGCGATATGATGTGATTGGTGCGTTTGCTTCGGATGCAGATCCTCATCAACAACTCCAGAAACAGCAATCAACGGGTGCAGATCGGTTGGCACGTCACCTCCGCCACAACAAACACACTCGCCACACTGTTGAGACAGTCCGTAGTTCAGCAACACCAGTCATTGATGCAGAGATGGTCGGTCCCGCAATTAAAGTCGAGTCTGCGGTTGTTCTCTCTCCAAACCAGTATAAAATTGACATTCCACTAATTCTGCAGCCACAGTCCACAGCGAAAAAGGAACCAACTGCAACAGTGACAACAAAGGAAGCACCACCCGTCGCTAGTGAACCGGAAATGACTGGGCAGCGATGCCAATTGGGGATGACCAAATGCGTAACAAACAAGGTGCTTCAGTATTGTTCAGGTGGTCGCGTGCTCTTGTACACCTGTCCTGGTATTCAAACATGCTCTGGTTCAGTCTGTTCTCTCTGAATAAAAGTAAAAAATCAAACACGAGCCAAGTGACAAAATCCATTACACTCTTTTCTTTTCTTCTCGCCTTCATACTCATTCTCTTTTTTGTTTTAGCAGTGTTGGCACATCTTCTCTCGCTATTCTCTCTCTCTTTTTCTTTTAAATACTAAAACGAATCTCTTCAATGTTTCGTTAAGATTAGGTAGTTAAAAGTGTGAAAGAATAATAATTATCATTTAAAATGGAAATGTAATAAATTGTCATTAAGAGCGACATGAAGATGCAATGTGATCCGCAGCCAATTGTGCAAGATTCAGCACCCATTCAGCCGATTCATCCAACTCATGAAGTGCAATCCGTCTCACCGCCAGTTCGGCATCAACAGCATCGTGGTCGCTTTCACTGTGTTGCTGCCTCTGGTTTCGAACAATTGCTCGAGCGTGATCATTAACCACAGACTGGTTAACAGTATTAATGGCTGTGGCTGCCTCTGCCCATCTTTCCAGAGTGGCACGCACCTTGATGCAAGTGACACTCAGTTCAGACAGCAGCCGTGGATGGTGAGTGGCTGCAACCAGATCGTTATAGTACATGGAGATAATGCGAGAGTATGGAAGCTGGTTGAATCCATCAAACACAGCTTGCATGGCCAAGTCTGATGCCAGCGCTGGAACGGGTGACGACGATGAGGATGCAGCAGTGACATCCGAGATCTTGAATGTGAGCTTGCCTGCCTTGACATCCTCCTTGAGAAAAGCCCAATCACCAGTCATACTGAAATGAACACGTGGATCAAGTTGCCAATTGCGATGTTGACTTGGATTACCTTCAGTAGGCGCGGGAATCGGTACAGCAGATGACTGGGTGTTGATTGACAATCCGCTGATACCAGAGGCTGTTGCTGTTGTTGTTGCCGTTGCTGTTGCTGTTGCTGCGGGTGGTTCAGCTAATCCAAAACTGTGTTGAAGAACCCGCTCGTACATTGCTTGGATACTAGCGACTCCAGCGTTTCCATGATTATCCAATGCAGCAACTGCAGCACTGTCGAGATGACCAGATGCACTGGGCCAGCGACGGGGATCAAACATAAACTCCCAGGAAGCATGGAGTGGCAGTGGACGCAGTCTTGGTCTCAATCTGGCTTGGATTGCCAAACCAAATCTTCCCATTCCATCTATTAGCATTGAGAGGTTCTTCAAAGTTAGCGGTGTCGAGTAGAATGACATTCCCAGAAGCTCGGGTTTAGTCATGTCAATCATCTCTGATTCAGCTGGTGGCGTCTCATGGTAATTGCCATAGTTATTCACAGCTGGGCGGCGATGTTCTGGTGCAGCATATGGACGTCTAATGGCATTCAAGTCAGCGCGAGAGATTAATGTGGAGCCAATTTGAGTATCAGCCAATAAGTCCTCATTTTGTTCATCATCTGCGTCAGTGTTAGTTCCAAGTCCAAACCGAGCATTGTTTACTGTTCGTGAGAGTTGCTTAGCACACTGCTTTAATTTCGACACTGAAGAGGCTATCGTTTGATCTTTATTTTGCTGGACATAGTATAGCAATCTGTCTGCATCTGGTGGAATGTCCTTGTCCAATCCAAGCAGTGCATCGTATCCAAGCTGCCCCAAGAATGCAAATACACGAGAACATCTGACTAGTGACCTTAATCGAGACTGCTGTGGTGTTAATCCAGCTGGTGTGGGTTGAGCAGATTGGCCGTTACTACGCTGCATGGTTGGGCTCGGATAGTTGGCAGCTTCGTTGAGACCAGGCAGGAATCGAGGCAAGCCCCATTCATTATCATCGCTTTGCTCATCACACATTCCAATTCCCAAAATAGCACGGGTTCTCCAAGCATGTCTGGATGGCCAGCCAGCTGCATCCCAATTAGGCGGACGCCACATAAAATCAGTTCCTGGCAGATCAGCCGACATGGAGGATGACGGCAGCTGCTCGCTTTCTAGACAAAGCGAAGCCATATCGCCAGTAAACAGCAATCCACCAACAGTTTCAATGCAAGAAAATCTCTCATACAAATCACACAGGCCATGGTACACTTGAGGATGGAGAGGACCTCCTCCGCCTGGTGTGCCGTCGGGACCGGGTCTTTGAGAGTCAAGTCTGTTTTTGATATAGCGAAGAATGTTGAAGAAATTGTCAGCTATATCAATAATACTGCGCAATGGAAGCAGATTCAGCATTGCGGGCTCATTGGCAGTTAGAGTCTCATCTGAAGGATCTCTTGATGGTTGAATCTCTATGCTTTTGCTACTTGTTGCACTGTCTCTGCTACCAATATTAGGCGATGGATGAGATGTTGAGTCTGATGAGGATGAGGCGAATGGATGCATTCCAGATGATGAAGTATCTGACAGTATTGTGGAGTTAGAGTGTGCATGACGCAGACCAGATCGAGCTAATTTGAGAGATCGAGCCCTGGCTGCAACTAATCTAACATCACTATCACTTAGTATAGTCTTATACCATTGCCCATCACTGCCCATGTATCCTTGATTGGAATTTGCTGATGATGAGGTTGTTGTTGAATGAGCTGAGAGAGAAGTGGCTGAAGTCGGTGTGTTTACATATGCACTGCCAGGCATTGCTGATAATCCCATACCAAACCCTGGCCCTGATGACGATGTCGATGATGACTTTGTTGCTTTTGCTGTTGCTGCTGATGATGATGATGAAGAGTATTCTTTTGTAGCCTCCAATCTCATTCTGGTTCCAATTGTTGCCACAACATCTCTAATGGTCGAGGGCTGTAAAATAGACTGTAATTTAGAGGAGTAATTGTAAATAAATCGTAATAGCTGTCTAATCATATCCATTCCTTTTACATGCATATCCAGTGCGTGCATTCTTCCCATCTTTAGATTTTGAGATGCAATGTACTGCCACTCCTCCCAATGAATACTTCCTTCCAAGTATTTGGTAGTGGTTAATGTTCGAGTAACATGTCTCCATATACTAGTCTCTCTCCATACTGAATCGGCGATTCTGCTGTCATCATCGTCTGTTATGACTGCCAGCCATCGTCCATCTATCGGCAATCTTGCATCCTCCAATGCATCACATATAGTGTCAAATAAATCTCGAGTTGAATCCAGCGATGGCCGTGTTCCAGTTGGGTCGCTTGGATCTGGCCGAGGAGGAGGCACAGAAAGCAATCTCCAGAATCTAGTTGATGCTTTAGGTAATCCCAAATTATGCGAATCATTATTGTTGCTATTGCTATCACTATTATTGTTTCTGACTGCTTCAATTGCATCAGTTAATTGGCTGACGGATGATTTCTGGGGCGGGATATATCTTAGATATAATAATAATTGAATTTCTTTCCCCATTGCTTCACTAACCGCAGCTTGCACTTTGCTTGCTCCAACATCTGATTCTGGGTCCAGTTCCATCCACTGTAGCCGAGATATATTGAGTGGCGCTATTCTGCGTCCTTTGGCTACTCTCATGCTGTCTAGATCAATCACTTCCTCAGTCTGCTTGGATGTAACAGGCGATTGAGGACCACTCTGATTTGGTGACGATCCTTCTGACTCTGGTATTGCCGGTCGATTATCATTATTACTACTATTATTACTATTCTGTTCATTTCTTCTCCATCTCTTTCTAGTTTGTTGGAATGCACCCAACTCACGCTGCGTTTTAATTTGATCTGATGAACTTCTTACTCTAGATAATGCATTCACAAATGAAAATAACTTTCCATGAGAATTTGATCGCTTTAATCCAAATGGCTGAAAATCATCATTCTGCTGCTGAGTATTAGTTGATCTAGGTGAGCTTGCAATACTACTGTCATCTGGTGCTGATCTTTTCTCTCTTCTACTACCACTATTACCATCATTATTACTATCCAGCTCACTCTGATTAATCATTGCAATGGGTTTCCAGTGTCTCAGTCCATCAATAACCAGCACAAATCCACGACTATTAGCCACCTCAACAAGCATAGTTTCCTGACTCTGGCGTGCCATTTGCTTTGCACACTCTCTAACTGTCTTATCCAGCCATACTCGTGCTCCACCTGGAAGCCTAGGTGGTGGATTAGCTGTTGGATTCTCCGAAGCGCTCGTCTGGATAATGTCGCGCAGCAATCTGCGTGCCTCTTCTGCTGTGATGTCATTGGTGGATGATGTCTGTGCCGGCTGCTGTCTCTGCTGTTGCTCTTGTTTCTGTTGTTGCTCTTGCTGCTGTTCTTGTTCTAGAATCCGTCTTTGTTGTTCGTTATAGATTGGATAAAAGTGCATGTGATCTGAACTTGTGTCATGGTCTTTAAGTGCACTCGTCTTAAAGTTCCTACTGCCGTCTCTAGCGAATGGACCTTGTCTCCCACATGCACGACAACTGCGACAGTACATTTTGTTAAGTTCGGCATCAAACGCAAGCCAGTCATACCTGTCGAGCCACTTGTGATTGAATGGTCGTTGTTTGTGTACAGTTGTATTTGCTGCCGCCGCTGCTGATGTTGTTGTAGCCATAGCCGCTGTATTTGATGACTGTTCAGTAAGATTTGTCATTGAGTTCGAGGCAAGATGTGGCGTCGCTTGTCTGTTGAGATCGGGTAGCGACCGAAGCTGCCGTAAACGTGGCTGTGGCTGTGGCTGTGGCTGCTCTGGCGCGGAAGTCTCAACTGCACTCTCATTGGCCGTATCAGTATCGCTAAGTAGCTGGTTTGAATGTGCTGCTGCTGGTGGCACGTTGACAAGAATTGGCCTCGCTGCCTGCCCAGGTTGCTGCCACGGACCCATCTGATGAGAGAGCGGCCATTGCCGTTGCACCTGAACTGGCTGCTCTAACAACGGGTGACCTAACTGTGGTTGACCTAGCTGTGGCTGACCGAGCGGGCCTGACTGCATAAATTGCTGTGGCTGTTGTTGAGAGTGGGCACGCCACTGCTGCTGGTTACTGACTGGTGTCGTCATAATGTGGTTCTCATGAGCAGCTGAGTGTTGGGTGTGTTGCTGACTGGCGAGTAATGTTGAGTGTGGAGACTGTGGAAGTCGGCCGGCCAGTGAAGGGGCAATAAAATCGCCGGCTGACTGTGTTGAAAAATGTGAGCTTGAGTGGGCCGGTATATTCCACTGAGGAGTGATATTGGTAGT
>MU603103.1:8142-20548 GCA_025201865.1 Ramicandelaber brevisporus
CATGTGAGGTAATAACTGCGAATGAATTCCAAACAACCCATCCACTGCTTGTCTGTAGTGATCGTTCTGCGACGACAATAGTGCTATAATGTTCTGACATGCCTGAAAGTCTGCGCTGTTATCACGTGCCCATTTGACCACCACCAGCAGCCGCGTTAACCTTTGTCTAGCAAACAGCGCATGATCCATTAACCCTTTTCTACGTGCAGCAGGCTCCCTCGCCAGAGATGGCATTGTTTCGGCCAATGTGGTTAACTCTGAGAAAAGGCGCCTTGCAACGCGACCACATAGAAGACCCAGCGTTGTGACATCGACTGGAACATCTGGAAGCTGTCGGCGAGCTTCTTCTGCTGCCGCTGACCTGTTTGACTCTGCGTGTCGTTGATGCTGATATTGATGTTGGTGATGTTGATGACGTTGATGATGTGTGGGAGGTACCATGGATGGTACAGCTGCTGCCGTATCCATTTGGCTATTGTGTTGGTGATATTGATGCCGATGTGATGGAGATGATGATGACGATGATGATGACACTGCCGTTTCGGGTATTTGCAGACCACCAAGCGGATTAACTTGCATCATACCTCACCCCCAGCAAGCGAAGATGAACAGCAAACTTTGGCTATCCTTGCTGAAGTGCTGAACAATCAGTACACACACACACACACACACCACGCGTGCGCAACTCGCTTCAACGTAAACCTTGATACAACGATCGTCCAACAGATGCAAACGAAGAGAAACAGAACTCGCAACACACACACACAAACGCACAAACGCACAGAAACGCACACTCGAGCGTACACACAAACAGACACAGACACAGACAGACACTTGTAGATGCTGCTGCTGCTGAACACGAGTCTTGATCGCTGCCCTAGTAAGCACCAAAGTGTTGTCTCCTTCGGCTCGAGACAACTCAATCACTTGTTATTTTTTCTTGATGCGAAAAAGAAACAAGAAAGCAAGAAAGCGCAAAGAAAAATTCGCACTTCTCTCTCTCGCTCTCTCTCTCTTTCAATCTCTCGGCATCAATTTCAACAACCCTCCCCTCTTCTCCAAGAATTGGGGGAATAAAGAAAAGAAAAGGGAACACAATGTGTAGCCTGAAATGGCATTAATCAACATTGATGAGGTCATTAACAAAAAAACTAACTAACAGTGCTTGAGGGAAGAGTGTTGCAAATTAGAAGAATGAGTTGTAAAGAAGCAGGTTTGGAGTGCCATTCGAGACATTAGAGATGGCTCCCTGTGTGGCAGACGACTGGATCTTCTGAATCAGAGCAGCAGGCGTCATTGATGTGCTAGAAAGCGACAAAAAGTAGGCGGCAACTCCGGCAACTCCTGGCGTGGCCATGCTAGTGCCCGAGATGGTGTTGGTGGCCGTGTCACTGGTAAACCAAGCACTGAGCACATCAACTCCTGGTGCGATCACGTTGGTGCAGCTTCCGTAGTTGGAGAAGTCAGCCAGATTGTCGTTCACGTCTGATGCAGCCACGGACAGCACACCTTTGGCCGAGGCCGGCGACTTGTTGCAGGCATCCGTGGCAGAATTGCCAGCGGCTACTGCAACGTGCACTCCGGCACCAACTGCAGCTTCAGTAGCACTGTTGACAATGTCGGATTTGCCGCCGCCAAGACTCATGTTGATGACGGTGCCTTTGCGACCGCCATTGCCGGAATTGTGCTGTTGGATCACCCAGTTGATTCCCGTGATGACTCCTGAGTTCGTCCCAGAGCCCTTGGCATTCAGCACCTTCACCGCGACCACTTCAGCATTCTTTGCCACGCCGTACGTCCGACCAGCTATCGTTCCCGCCACGTGTGTTCCGTGTCCCTTTTGGTCAGAATCCTGGCCGTCGCTGACAAAGTTTGCACCCCAGGAAGCGCGACCGCCAAAATCTTGATGCGAGATGCGAATTCCAGTGTCAATGACAAAGACCTTGACTCCAGCTCCAGCAACGCCGTCGTAGAAGTAGGTGGACGGATTGGCTACGCGGTCACGGCTTGAAATGCGACCAAGACCCCATGGTGCATCGTTCTGCTGGTCGTTGGTGGTGACAATACCATCTTCTTCGACAAGCTTGACCTCGGGCAGATTGCGCAGCTCAGTCAGTGCCTCCTGAGTCAGAGTGGCAGCGTAGCCGTTAATCGAATTCTTCCACACCGTGTGGATCTCGTTCTTGATAGTTGGACGAGCAAAGTCACCGCCCATCATGAGCTGCGCAGCGGCATTGTGCTTAGAGGTGATCTTCTTGACGGCAGCAACGTGGCCATCCATGTTCTTGACGGCTGGGTGCAACATGACAATGTAATTGTGTGGGACAGCCATGCCACCAGCAGTCTTGAGTGGAGCGAGGGCCATGGCAGCCGAGCCAGCGGTCAAGATTACGGCAACAGATGTAACAGTAAAACGCATTGGTTAAGGGAAAAGTGTGGGAAGAGAGGAAGGAAAGGTGAGTAGGATGATGATGAGAAGGATGATGATGATGATGATGAGGATGAGGATGATGAGGATGGCGATGATGATGATGAAGCGACAAAGTAAAGCGGTTTAGCCGGTCATGAAGGTTCCCATTGGCATTTTATATCAAATCCCGTCAATAAGAGAGCTACTCTCCACTACATGCTCCTCTGAGTTGTGCGAAGGCTGAAGATTCGAATGCGTACCCTCGTTTGTGTAACGGTTGAAGTTGCCCACATTCAACCCCACAAGTCGTTCTGAATGATGATCAACCGCGCGGTTTTTTGTTCTTGCTTTCCTAAATCATCAAGGAAAACACGTGTATATCGATCAACCGGCGGCGCCACCAAAGCAGCTCCGAATTCGCTTTAATAAAAAAGAGGTAAAGGTAGTTTAACAGTGCATTTAAAGAACACTTGAATGGGCTATTGCTTATTGATCTTTCTTTGCCTGATTTGCAGTCGATGTGCTTTGGTGGCAGCTCTTGTGGAGGGAAACAAGCGACTGAATGATGATGCCGAGTGGAATCAGGAGGTACGGCACATAGAAGCTAACCAGCGTGTATCTCTTGGCATCAGACAAATGTGGAGCATCCAGCAGCAATGTTCCCAGTGTCGAAATCATGGTTGTCACAACATGGACACCATACATGAGCAAGGGAATGCGGCGGCAGGGCGAGTCTCTCCAGATGGCATAGGATGCATAAAAGAAGAATGGGAGCTGCAGCACAAGCTCGGCAACCAGCAGGGAGTGGAACCAGACGCGGCCCGGTGCAAATGCCTGGCCCGCTACCATCAGTGGGTCTCCAAACTGCTGCGTGAGGACAGTGTTCAGCGACTTGCTGATCTCCGGCACATACTCAACCGGGAACAGAGGCACAATGTCGCTAATGAGAGTAATCGGAATGTGGGTGACAAAGTACGCCAACAGCACAATGTCGAATGGACGCTGGAGCAGCGACAGGCGCTGACGCGTCGTCGTGCTGGCAGTTGCTGTAGTCATCTTGATCGTTTTTGGGGCTCAAAGTTATCTCTGGTGCAGAGGTTCAGGCCGCGCGCCCCCAGAGCTTGCCAGCGCGACATCGAGTCGCTTTCTCTCTCTCTCTTTTGATTTTTCCTCTTTCTCTCTTTCTCTCGCAAACAGCGTTCTTTGCTGATCCACTCGAATTCTTAGCCTCTTGAACAACACATCAACACGTCAACCAACCTCATCGACAGCACGCAGTAAGCAAGTCAGCAAGTCAGCAAGTCAGCCAGCCTTCTTTGTTAAGACGCGTATTTAGCTCGACTGCCTGCCTGCCTGCCCGCTCCCCGTCTCTGTTGCTCTGTTGTGATCCACCTTTACTTTTTTTTCATTCAGTATCGATCTACTTTTACCAGACCAGCAGCATCAGCTTAAGCACACACACACACATAGCTTAGCGAGCACGTACATACGCACAGCATGGTTAGGTTCCTCCACCTCATCCGCCCCTATGTCGGCATTCTGCCCGAGATTGCCGCACCCGCCAATAAGATTGGCTTCCAGCAAAAGATGCTCTGGACCAGTATCGTCCTCTTCATCTTCCTGGTGCTGTCCCAGGTACCTCTCTTCGGTATCATGTCAAGCGACTCGTCAGATCCAATGTACTGGCTGCGTGTCATCATTGCCTCAAACCGTGGTACGCTGATGGAACTCGGTATCACTCCCATCATTACATCCGGCATGATCATGCAGCTGCTGGCTGGCGCACAACTGATTGAGGTTGATTACAGCATCCGTGAGGACCGTGTCTTGTTTGCCGCTGGCCAGAAGCTCTTTGCTCTGCTGCTGGCCTTTGGTCAAGCCACTGTTGCCGTCATGACTGGTGTCTACGGTACTCCGCGCGAACTCGGCGCTGGTATCTGTCTGCTGCTCATTGTTCAGCTGTTCTTTGCTGGTGTGATTGTCATTCTGCTCGATGAGATGCTCCAGAAGGGCTACGGTCTTGGCTCCGGTCTCAACCTGTTCATTGCCACCAACATTTGCGAGACCATTGTCTGGCATTCGCTGTCTCCACAAACCATCAACTCGGGCCGTGGTCCAGAGTTCCAGGGTGCTCTGCTCAACCTCGTTCACCAGCTCTTCTCTCGCTCAGACAAGACTCGTGCTCTGAAGGATGCCTTTTACCGCTCCAACGCCTCCAACGTCACCAACCTGCTGGCGACCGTGCTCATCTTTGGCATCGTCATCTACCTGCAGGGCTTCCGCGTCGAGATTCCAATCAAGTCTGCTCGCTTCCGTGGTCACCGCGCCACCTACCCAATCAAGCTGTTCTACACCTCGAACATGCCAATTATGCTGCAGAGCGCCTTGACCTCAAACATCTTCTTCATCTCTCAGATGCTGTACAACCGCTTCCCTGATAACTTTTTGATTCGTCTGATTGGCGTCTGGGAACCACATGAAGGCTCAAACCACTTTACTGCAACCTCCGGCATCGCCTACATTATGACTCCGCCGCACTCGCTCTTTGAGGCACTGAAGAACCCAATTCACTTCTCGCTGTATGTTGCATTCATGCTGACCACCTGCGCCGTCTTCTCCCGTACTTGGATTGACATCTCCGGCTCATCTCCACGCGATGTTGCCAAGCAGCTCCGTGATCAGGAAACCGTTCTTGCCACTCCAGCTGGCACCGAGGGATCCATGTACAAGGAGCTCAAGCGCGTCATTCCAACTGCTGCCGTCGTTGGTGGTCTTTTGATTGGTCTGTTATCAATTACTGCCGATTTGCTGGGTGCCATCGGTTCTGGCACTGGTATTCTGCTTGCTGTCACCATCATTTACCAGTACTTTGAATTGTTTGCCCGCGAACAGGCCGAGGCTGGTGCGGCTGGTATGGGTGGATTTGAATTGGCACAATTCTAATGTCAATTTAATTACTACTTTTTGTTTTCTTTTTAAAAAAAAATGTAACTTTCATTCATTCATTCATTCACTTATTATTTAACAACTTATTATCACTATTATCACTATTAGCATTCAACTACAGAGCTGCATTGGATTGATTTCGACGGGTGCTTGACCAGGCGCAGCTAATGCACATTCTTGACTTGCCGATATGCTTGCCCAAACCAAATCTTGGTCGTTTATCGATAAATCAGCCATAATCTCCGCAGCAACATCTTGCACAGCTTGAATATCTGGGTCATCAACCTCGCCAAATGCAACATGGCCGAGTGCTGTAATCCACTGATGGAATGAGAGTGACAGCTCGCCGCCAAATGCCAAGCTGACAAAGTGGAGTAATTCAGTTTTGCTTTGTTTACTCTGTTTACTCTGCTTCCCTCGTCGCTTGTTGGATGCCGATGCAGTTAATGCATGGTTTGCTTCATCGACGTCAGATTCAGACTCACTCGATGATGTACCAGCACTGTTGTAAAGCAAGACATGGAGACATCGCACAGTCTCAGAAATCAACTTGGCTCGAGCTGTTGCTTGCTCAGAAGATGATGCGAGGAACTGGTCATGTGTGGCATCCGATGGCATTAGAATAGCCAGTGGGTCTGTCGAATTGCCATACGGATAGCTGTTTGCGCTGCAGTGGTTGCTGTCGAGACTGTTGCTGTAGTTGTTGTTTGATGATAGTTTGAGCGCTCGTGCTGATGAATTTGCGCCATTTGTTGAGAATGAAGGAGTGGCACTAATTTGATGTAGTGCAAAGCCTTGCTGGAATGATTCAAATATGTTCATTTCTGTCGCGAGTACTTCAGCCAGTGCGGATATCAGCGTACGATCGGATACAACCAAGTCAACTCCGTCCTCGTAACTCACAGAGATTGTCGCAATAACCCGCAGAACTGACTTTTTGACATCGACAGCATCGGGCCGTGCAAGAGTATCAATACTGAGAAGATGAGCAAATGCTGACCACATTGCTAAAGATGAGGATGAAGATGCTGTATTGCTAGAAGACTGCGGAGACATGCGCTGTTGATGACTAAATGAAATGAAGGCAGACCAGACAGATGAATGAACCATCAGCCTCCGAATCGACTCCAGTGTACCGGACAGCACATTGCATGATCGCTGTTGGTTTAACACCAGCTCCAGGATAGAGCTGTTTGTAACAAATGAAGCCAGTGCAGGACCATATGGACTGTGCTCAGCATCACTGAAGGCTTTAAATGATGACGTGGCAGCTGAAAGAAGTCGGTCAATGAGCAACGCCACAGGTTCGCAAATAGTTGACACTGGCTTTGACAAATCGGAAATTGCGCTCGAGAGAGCATTGCTGACGGACATGAGCAATGATGACCACTGGTCCAAAGTTTCCTCATTTGAGCTGCTAGTGTCAGGATTAGTATCTTCATCTGTGACCGAGAGAGTGCTTGAAGGCTGTCCGAAGTTAATAAATGGCAGAGCGGCAGATACTATTTGCATCACCTTAATAACAATTGATAGCTTTGCCGATGATTTGGTATGACTGCACATTTCTTTGAGCAATCTACATAATGTAGCCGCCTCGGCCATGCTCAGAGTGGTCGAGTCCATTTCGCCAGGTTCAATCGATTGAATGAAAGCAAGAAGTCTTGTCTGATAGGCTGAATAGTCACCAGTAATCTGATCGCTAAAGTTAAATAGAGGCTCTGCTGCTGCTCGCAGTAATGTCATTTGTGCAACATGCATGGCTGAGACATGTCGCCCGAGATGCATTGAGCTGGGTGGAGTGCGACCAACAACGCTCGCAGGTGAGTGGTAATCGACTGCGCTCACAGTGCCAGGTGCCATAGATTGTAGAGGCGCACCTGATACTCTAACTGGTGTGCCGGCTTGGGATGAAGCTAATGCACTATGTACTGAATGCTGCTGCAGTCGAGATGTAGCAAATCCAATTGCCTTTGGAATGCCATGGAACTGGTCAAGTGTTGGGAAATTACTCACACTTTCAATCTGCTGCTGCTGCTGCTGTTGTTGTTGTTCTATCCGAGAGTCATTTAATCCACGTCGCCTCTTATTGACATGTATAAGAAATCCGTCATCATCAATGTTATCAGCATTTGAGCTATCAAATTGGCTATTATTTGGTAAAATGGTAGCTGGGTACTGCTGTTGATATTGATATTGTTGTTGTTGTTGTTGTTGTTGTTGTTGTTGTTGTTGCATCTGAGTAGATGATAGTGTCAATTGAGGCTGTTGGTGACTGCTTCTAATGGCCATTGCTCTGGATTCTTGCTTCATAAATTCCAACTCTGCAGCTAATTTGTCGATTTCTCTTTTCATTGAACTCTCCATTTCAATTCTAAGCTGCTCCTTTGAAACTGCTGCTGATGCTAATTTTTCCTGCAATTCTGTATTTTCCATTTGTATTTTTGACATTTTTTGTTTGGCCATTGCCAGTTCTCCATCTCTTTGGTTCAACTGGTCCATATATTGTCTTCTCTCATTCATTGCTGTTCCCTGCGTTAATCTCACTCGATGCAGCTCCTCTTGCAATCTTGAATTTTCCACTCTAACTGTGTCAATCTGTGCCTGCAATTGTCCATTTCTTACTTCCGATTCATTAACTATCCCAGCGGTTTGTCTATATGACGATGATGCTGCTGCTGCTGCTGCTGGATTCAATGCTGCCTGAGATGCAATAAATTCCTCTTCCTCCTCAATCTCTCTCAGCGTTATATCATCAATATCTAAATCGTCATCATCATCATCATCGTTATCATTTTCATTATTATTTTTATAACTATTACCGCTATCATTACCATTTAATGTACCAAAATTGTTCAGATAATCATCGTTTCTAACCAGTTCATCTTGTTCTCTAACAGCTCTGTCTATCACTTCATTCACTGCTGCATCTGGAAGAGATAGCTGCATTCCTAGCTCGTCCTCTTCTTCATCTTCTGCCGAGTTCTTGACATTATCTGCCAATGGAATCCCAATCAATGCTGCTTCATCGTAATATCGACTGTTTGAACGCGAAGCCGTTGATGATGAAGTGCTAGATGCCTTTTGCAGTGGAAAATTTGGGGGCGGAATTGCTGCTGTGCCTACTGCTGCTGCTGCTGCGGGCGGTGGTGGCCGTCCGCGCAGCATGGAACCTGATGAAGTTGACGGCGTTACTGCGAGAATAGGCACTGATCTTCCGCGATCTCTCGCACCAGCTCCACCAGTGTGCTCTGGAGAGAATAATGACAAAGGTGGCGGACGTGCCAGAGGCTGTAGATGGGCAGCGCCTGCAGGTGTTTGCAAGGACTGTTTGGGAGTGTTATACTGCGGCGGTGGCAGTCGCTGGGCAGCCGGCTGTTGTCTGAACTCCAACTGAAGTTGAGGCTGCTGTCTGCCTGCACTGCCGTATTGCGCGCTAGGTGTCCGACTGCCCATGTAGCCAGCAGAGCGTCGAAGCCGTGTCATTGCGTGTTCATCAGCTCGCTGGTATGTTTCTCTTTGTTGTGTCGGATTGAGGAGAGAGTTCGTTAGCACAAACACAAAACAAAGGCTGTCAACAAACAACTCTCAAAAAAACTAACAATAACAATAACAATAACAACAATACTCTTCAATGTGGGTTTAGGCTTCATTGTGCTTATCATCAACAACTTCATCAACCTTCTCTGCAGCTTCAAAGGCGGCTACTTGTCTCATTCGCAGCAGTTTGCGGACATGAACTCGCATGGCAAACGCAGATATCAATGTGCATGCCCAGCAGAACAGTGTCATTGGCATCAAAATGTACACCGCCTTGCTGAACTTGCAGTCTCTCACCAAGTACGATCCGTCTGGAATATTACCGAGGCTTGCACAGTCTGTATTGAACAGTACATTGACAGCGTTATTCCACATGAACATCACTTCGCACACTCCCCAAAAGACCCCCATGAAGAGTGAGAAAAAGATCACCTTGGTGGCCGCCTTGTCTTCGATGGCATCGTGGTTCATGGGCAGCGGAGTGAGCTTTCGCCAGGCACGGAATCGAGGAGCGAGAGAGTCTCTGGCGAAGAAGTATATGACGGGAAGGGCGAAAACAACGGACACAGACCCAGTTAGATAGATGATTATCTGCTCCATGTAGACTGGAAATGGTCCCTCCGTGCCTTGGCTGCGATAGTACAAGTGTAAAGCATGGTCAGCTGTGCCAAAGCACAGTAGAGTCAACAGAGACCCTAGGAAAGACAGTAGTTCGAACGCAACAACGGCACGGGCTATCATTCGGCCAAACGATTATAGTGATTAAAGGAGTGTAAGGAAAAAGGTAAACAAAAACAAAAAGAGAGTGTATGTGGGTGTGTTTGAGGTGCAAAAATCAGGGTGAGTGAGCAGGAGACCTGCAGAAGTGCATCGGAGTAGCAGAGTGATGTCCGGTTTGGCTGATGCACATCACTGTGCAACTCGTGTCCTTCAATCGGGGTAACTAAATAGCATCGTCAGTGAGAAGTGTACTGTTGACAATTAAAAGCGCTGAAGAGTAACTAAAAATGAGAGAGAGTGATTAGGTGGAGTCTAATAGCGTTTCATATCATGAGTTGTCATTGTTCGTAAACTTCACCTTCAGCGGGATAGTCGTCATCGTCAGCATAGTCGATGTCGGCGTCGGCGGACTGGTACTGCTGGTACTCGGCGATGAGGTCGTTCAGGTTGGACTCGGCCTCGGTGAACTCCATCTCGTCCATGCCCTCGTCGGTGAACCAGTGCAGGTAGGCTTTGCGGTGGAACATCTTGTGGAACTGCTCCTGGAAGCGCTGGAACACCTGCATGACGGCCGTGTTGTTGGCGACAAACGTGCCCGACAGCGTCTCGCCGGGCGGCGCCACCGAGCAGTGCACCGTCTGCACGCTGTTGGGAATCCACCCGGCAAACGAAGCCGAGTGCTTGGTGGTCAGCGCCAGCAGCTGCTGGTCAATGTCCTTCATCGACACGTTGGCGCCGCGGTAGATGGCGGTGGCAGTCAGATACAGCCCCTGGCGCGTGTCGGCCGCCGCCATCATGTTGCGGCTGTCGAACATCTGCGCCGTCACGTCGGCCACGTTGATGTTGCGGTAGCTGAGCGTGTTCGACGACGCCAGCGGCGCAACGCTGCTCATGAAGAAGTGCAGCCGCGGGAACGGCACCAGGTTGACCGCCATCTTGCGCAGGTCCGAGTTGAGCTGGCCCGGGAAGCGCAGGCACGTCGTCACGCCGGCCATCACCTTGGCAATCAGCCCGTTCAGCTCGGCGTGCGTCGGGCTCGCCACCTTGAGCACGTTGCCGGCAATGCGGAACAGCGCCTCGTTGTCCAGGCAGAACGTCATGTCCGTGTTCTCGACCAGCTGGTGCGCCGCCAGCACCGCGTTGTACGGCTCGACAATCGTCTCCGACACGCCTGGCGCCGGCAGCACCGAGAACGTCGCCATCATGCGGTCCGGATACTCCTCGCGAATCTTGGAGATGAGGAGCGAGCCCAGCCCCGAGCCGGTGCCGCCGCCGAGCGAGTGCGCCATCTGGAACCCCTGCAGGTTCTCGCAGCCCTCGGCATGCAGCCGCACGGCATCCAGAATCGCGTCAATCAGCTCGGCCCCCTCCGTGTAGAAGCCGCGCGCAAAGTTGTTGCCGGCTCCCGACGCGCCAGCAATGAACGCGTCCGGGTGGAACAGCGCGCCGTGCGGGCCCGTCTTGACCGTGTCCAGCGACCCGGGCTCGAGGTCGACACACACCGCGCGCGGCACGTACTTGGAGCCGTTTGCCGCGCCGTCAAAGTACACGTCGAGCCGCTGCGCCTGCAGCGAGTCTGGCGCCGCGCGCAGAGTGCCGTCCCTGTCGAGCCCGTGCTCGGCGAGAATGCCGTCCCAGAACGAGCTGCTGACCTGGTTGCCGCACTGGCCGACCTGCAGATGGATGACTTCACGCATAGATGAGGATCGCAACGGCAGAACAGCGCAAGAAGAAGAAAAAGAAAAAGAAGAAGCAAAAGCTGGCAAAAGCTGGGAAAAGCAAAGAAAAGCAAAGAAAAGCAAAGAGAAGCAAGGAGAAGCAAGGAGCAGGCGCAGAAGCAGAAGCAGAGTGGTAGTGGCAGCGAGGGGCGAAGGCGAGGGGTGAGAGCTGGGCGGTGGCAACATAGCCGGCTCCTGGACACGCCGCGCCACACTGGGATGGGTGGGGGAGAATGCAGCGCAGGCTGTGCATGTGCTGGGGTGCATTGCAGCAGCAGCACTGGCAGCAGTAGCACGATTGGCCGCACAATTAGCCGCACAATTAGCAGCACCGTTGGCAGCGGCAGTAGGCAGCAGTAGTGGTCACAGTGAGAGCGGCGGCAGCAACAGCGACAGGAGCAGTGGCAGCGGTGACAGCAGTAGCAGCGGCATCATCAACAGCAAAGAACAGCGGTAGCATTTAGAGCAGGCATGATTGCAGCAGCAGCAGCAGCAGCAGTAATAATAACGACGAGTGGCAATAATGGCAGTGGTAACGGTAGTGACAGCAGTCATGATAACAGTCGTGACAACAGTCGTGACAACAGTCGTGACAACAGTAGCAGTGGTAACGGTCGTGACAACGGCGGCAGTGGTAATGGTCGCGACAATAGTCGTGACAGCAATAGCAACAGCAGTTGTGACAGCAGTACCGACAGCGACGACAAGGGTAGCAACAGCATCATCAGCAGCAACAGCATCATCAACAGAAGCGACAGTCACAACCGCAACCGCACCAAGAGCAGTGGCAGCTACAACAAACACCCAGCGTCCGCCAAGTGCTGGAGGCATCCGTGGACAGCAGCTAGTGCGTGAGAATGGAGTGTTTGCACCGGTTGGCAAGTTCGTGGCTTCGCTATACCGGGCCATTGCAGGGCGGCTCCTGGATCGAACAGAGAGGACTACAGCCAAAGGATACTTTGTAGTCGCCCCATGTTCTAACCAGCTGATCATCGCGTATGCTCACTTTGTTTACGTGATATGTTAAAGATACAAAAGCAGCGAAGCGAATCAAGAGAACGGCACAGATGGAGTG
>MU603105.1:2580-20460 GCA_025201865.1 Ramicandelaber brevisporus
AGACTCTGACTGGCAAGACCATCACCCTCGAGGTGGAGTCGTCCGACACCATCGACAACGTCAAGACCAAGATTCAGGACAAGGAGGGCATCCCACCAGACCAGCAGCGCCTCATCTTCGCCGGCAAGCAGCTCGAAGATGGCCGCACTCTGTCCGACTACAACATTCAGAAGGAGTCCACTCTCCATCTGGTCCTTCGCCTGCGTGGTGGCCAGTAAATTCTCTTTGAATCTTTAGTCCCTTATTTTTCTTTTTAATTCCAAACCATGTCCCCTGTTTTCTCGCCAGCCATGTCTCGAGCATCGAGCAGATTCTGATGCTGGCGCCTTGTCTGCTGCGGCTGTTGAATCAACAATTGCAGCACACGAGCCAAGTGTAGCACAAAATAATGTTGTGTGACATTCGCAATACATGAGCTGGTCTACTCTCTCTCTTTCTTTCTCTCTTTTCCCGAGGATACGCTTTCAATCTTTTTACACAAACCAATGCTCGATACAGTGAAGAAGGATTCTCGCCAGCCTCCTGCTAAAACTTCAATGCACATCTATGTACGAGTATTCAACGGTACAACTATAAAACTCGATGTTGAACCGTCTGATACTATTGGTGTCATTAAAAGAAAGATCCAGCAGCAGACAAACATTCCGGTTGAGCAGCAGCGTCTCACTAAAGATGACCTCTGGTTTGAGGACAAGGACACGGTATCATCATGTCGCATTGCAAGTGGGTCGGTTATCCATGTCGATTATCACACTCCGAGTAGATTCCAAGTCACAGTCAAGATTTGCTACACCAAAATCATCCAAGTCGAGGCTCAGTCTTCTGACACGGTCTATGATCTCAAGAACAAAGTATTCAACATGGAGGATATTCTGCCCGAGCAACAGCGCCTCATTTTCGCTGGAAAGATAATCCATAATCATTTGACGTTGTCTGAGCTTCGCATCTCACATGGCTCACAGATTCACTTGATAATAACTGCCCCGCCTCGTTTCCAAGTAGAGATTGTGTATGCCAGATGTCGGCGGTTTGTGATGAGTGTGAAGTTGACAGACACCGTTGAGAGCCTCAAGAAGAGAATTGAAGATGAACAGGGAATCCCGGTTGAACAGCAGAGTCTCCATTATGGTAGACTTATGGAAAATGGGCATACGCTATCAGACTATGTCATATTTAATCGGTCTTCATACTCGTTTATACTTCGTCGCATTGATAAGCAATTAACTTAAACTGCTAACACTTGCGATATAAAAACAAAAACTGTTGTGATTGAAATGAACCCAGATGACTGCATTAAACAGTCAGTGCCAGAGTCACTGCTTCCACCGGCAGCCGTTGATCTGCTCGAGCGTCAGCTTCAGGCCAATCGCGATTACCAACAGTCGCTGCTCGATTCTCTGAAAGAGATTGACGCTTCAATAGCACGAAACCGTCTGCTCCATAGACGTGTCTATCATCTTGCGCACGGCAAACCACCTCTGCCAGTCACATCAGGTGCTTCACCAAGCACAGATACCTCGAAGGACATGATTTATCTCAATCGTGCTCAAGCTCCAGATGGCAGTGGTGTCCGATTTCAGCGTACTCTGCATCCTTATTTTGCGGATGCCACTGATGGTAGCATTTCGTCTGCACTTGGCAGTAAAGGATATCGAGTTGAGTCTTCCAACATTCCAACACGCGTTTACTGGACAAACGAAGAAGTCGAGCAGCTTCGGAAAGGTATTCTTGAAGAAAACAGGCAATCTTTCATTGAGTACTTTACGGAATATTACACTCAGCAGCAACGGCAGCAGCAGCAGCAGACACACCAACAGGAACCACAGGTAACGGAGGAACAGATTGAGCTTGCAGTCAGTAAGACAATGGCGTCGATGCCAGAGCAGCATATATTAGAGAGATTGGATGACCAAATTGATTGGGATTATATTAGCACAGAGTATGTTCCAACGCGCACTGCTAAAGAATGCCTTATTCGCTGGATTGGAACCGACCACCCTATCATCAATAATGAGCCGTGGTCTTCCGAAGAATCACAGCGCCTTGCCAGAATCATCCGTGACAATGGCACAAGTGATTGGACTACGATTGCATCAATGATGAGCGAAGGAACTCGTACACTACGCCAATGCTTCCAGCATTACCAGCGTCGTTTAAATCCAAATCATGTCAAGAAGCAATGGACACCCGATGAAGATTTTGCGCTCAAAGAGGCTGTACAGCGCTACGGTGAAGGAAACTGGACTCTAATCGCCCAATTGATGGGTGGCAGAACAGCGTCACAGGTTCTGCATCGCTGGACACGCAGTGTAATGCCTGGTCTCAAAAATGGGAAGTGGACGGCAGAAGAAGATGCAGCAATTAGAGCTGGTGTCAAAGTGTATGGATTTGGGAGATGGAAAGCAATCTCTGAGCACATTCATGGAAGAACAGATGTTAAGGTTAGAGAGAGATATTGTAACATTTTGGACCCTGCAGTTATGCGTGGAAAGTTCACAGCTGAAGAAAGCCTGTTATTATTAAAGAGTGTTGCTCAGTATGGACCGCATAAATGGTCGTTGATTGCAAATAGTGTGATGATGGGGAAGAGGACTGATTATCAGTGTGTGGCGCAATTTAAACAGATTGAGACTACTGTTAGAGCATTGGTGAATGTGCTGAAGGAGAGACCACTTGTGAGAGTTAATAGAAGAGATGTTAGAGGTGCAGATGTGGCTGGAGAAGACATGTTTGGAGAGATTTTGAGTATTAAACTAGTAGAGCCATTTGTTGAAAATGCACAACAGCAACAGCAGCAGCAGCAGCAGCAGCAGCAGCAGTCTCTATCTGATGAAACTGCTGCTTCAACTCCCGAAGTCAGCATGGCAGAGACCGAAACACCTACACAAACTGCATCATTGGAATCAACTCAAGATGTAGCAATAGCTCCGGCTATAACAACATCAGAAACGCCAGCGGAGTCCATAGTAAGAGTAGAAGCAGAAGCAGAAGCAGAAACAGAAGCAGTGCCCGGTGATGGCTCAGAGGCTACACCAGTTGGTACTATCAATGGCATTCATGATATGGATGGTAAATGGAGCACTATGGCCACCAAAACGCTGCTTGCCATTCTGCGACATATTAATGAAGAGCTTGGTGATGGCATCCAGGCATATCCATTCCTCAAGAAATGCCTCATTTTATCTAGTATCGTCCCCAGTGATGATCCGGAAATTCAGCCAATTCCACAGCGAAAGCGTGTTTCTGTCTTAAGGAAGCGCCAAGCCACCGCTGCCAGTATTGAAGCAGAAGCAACAGAGGTGGCGCCAGAAACTGAAGACGCAGTTTCGATCGAGACAGCACAAGCATCAGCACCAGCATCACCATCTGCATCACCATCTGCAACAGCTCAGCCATCCCGTAAACGAGGTCGCCCCAAGGGCTCAAACACGAAGGCAAAATTACTACATGCTGAGGATACTGGTAGTGCCAATGAGAATACGAATGTGAATCATGGTGACACTTTAACTGAAAGCACTGGGCGTATTCCACAGCCTACTCCTCAAACTATACGTCGCAGTGCTAAAGCTCGGCGACGGTCCGCAACATCCAATCCTGCTCAGGAAACCCAAGCTGATGCAACGGACATTCAGCCTGATAACGGAGCAGAAGAGGATGAAGTGCAATCTGCTACGAAGCGTCGTAGAGTTCAACCGCGTCGTGCATCTTCTAACAATGTTCACTATAAACTTTAAATTGATGTTTAACTCATACCGATTGTACCTAAACGTGTGCAATACTCATAACGGTTTAAATGTGCGTGTGCGTACGTGTGTTCGCGCGAGTGTTTTTTTTTTATTATTTTTACTCAATAAAGCTCGGGCTCGATGATTCTTTAGGTGTAGGCAATCCACAATTCTCCCCGATGAGTGTCATTGGCAGCGACGGCTTAGGATTTGCCGATATTCCCTCAGTGGGAACATATTCGACCATCTCCCTATCGTCTACATAGCTACTTTCTTGGTCCTTGTCACTTACATTTGAAGTTCTCTTGTTGGCTGTGGGCATCTTCTTCATCATAAATACCACCACCGCGGATAAGGCACTGCTAATTCCACACATCATGAATACTTTTGCCAGCGATCTCGAGAATACATTGTGGACAAATTCCAACTGCTGCGGTGGCAACATGCTCAACTCAATCCCTCCCGTCATTGCTGCTCGCATCACGGTTGCTTCATCCAATATTGCAATCTCGTTCTTGATTCCATTGAACAGGATCGTGTTCTGAATTGCCAACCCGAAGACTGCACCACATATTCTAATAAATGTTGTGAAGGATGTCGACACAGCAATATCTGCAGCCTCAACAGTATGCTCAATAACTGCCAAGACCACCATGAGTGCCATACCGTATCCAAAGCCGATAATCGTCGAAGGGATTCCGTAAATCAGCGGAGAGATGTTGCTGGAGAGTTTGAACGCAATTACAAAAGCACCGACTGCCATGATGATAACACTGGCAAAGACTTGGAGACGTAAAAAGCCTAAGCGGGAAATTGCGATGCTGGTCAAGACTGCAGCAACAGCAAAGGCGACTGTGGCGGGAAGGATGGTTAGACCGCCCTGGGTGGCAGTGTAATTGTGGACGAAGATCCAGTAGACTGGAGTGTAGTCGAGCATGCCGTAGGAAACCATACCGGTGATGAGTGACACAAGAGTGGCGGCGACCATGTTATGCATCTTGATTAGCCGCAAAGGAATTACAGGGTCCTTGGCAACGTACGCTTCGACGAAGATGAATGCGATTAAGCCGACGCCGCCTCCACAATAGAGGCCAATGATGTATGGAGTGTTCCAAGGCACCGTAATGCCTCCGGAGTTTGTGGCTGTTAGAATGCACACGGTTGATACGATGAACAATACTGCACCAAGCATGTCCAGTCGCTTTAATTCTTGCAATATATGCTGAGGTGTATGTGAATCGACATAGTAAAAGTATGCGAGCAGAATCGAGATGACACCGAACGGAGCGTTTGCAAAGAATGCGTAGCGCCATCCCCAATGGTCTACAAACAGACCTCCCAGCACAGGTCCAATTGCGCATCCGGCACCATATAGTGCTGAAACAATACCAGTGTAGACACTGCGCTCACTTTGAGGGCAGATATCTGTGATGATAATCACAGCCAGTGGGAAGATTCCACCAGCGCCAATGCCTTGAATCGACCTGAATAGAATAAACAGAGTAAATTGCTTTGCAATTCCACACAGGATGGAGCCAATGACGAAGCATACCAGAACGAACAGCAGCACTATTTTGCGACCGATAATGTCAGAGAGCTTGCCGTAGATTGGAACGAGGACAGTCGAGGAGAGCATGTAGACAATTCCAGGCAGAGTCACATTGTGGAATTCGGAAAATTCACCCAGCAAGGTTGGCAGAGCGGTGGCGACGATAGTAGAATCGAGAGCAGACATCAGGAGGGATAAGCAGAGACTGGTAAAAATGGCATAGAACGATAGGCTTTGTGAAGGCTTGGGAAGCCACTTGGGCCAACGAAGACCTGATAGTACTGACATACTGTGTCTGCCTGAAGGATACTGCCTAAC
Source organism: Ramicandelaber brevisporus (assembly GCA_025201865.1). NCBI lineage: Eukaryota > Fungi > Kickxellomycota > Ramicandelaberales > Ramicandelaberaceae > Ramicandelaber > Ramicandelaber brevisporus. Next base: position 8,173 of record MU603105.1, read on the forward strand.
GATGAACTTTGAAACAATGCCAATTGAAGGTGGTGAAGGGGGAAAATAAAAAAGAGGGTAGAAGGCTAAGAAAGGCTTGAAGAAAGAAGAGTGTGATCCAGGCTTCTCCACTGACTAGTTGTACAATAAAACACTGGCTCTACTGCAATATATGAGCTTGCTTACTCTTATCGCTGTTGACTTCCGAACTCCACCAAGATTAAAATATAAAAAAACTTACACAACAAAGCACTATAACCAATATTGCGAGACTGATGATATGTGCGATGAATTGTTATATTATTTATCTTTTTCTTTATTCTCTTCAGAGTGATGCCGCATTACACCTGAAGATCTGGGTCTGACGTGGATACACGTACAATCCGTTTGTTGAACTACCAAAGTGGATTAACCCCCTTTGTAATTGTAACTTTCCGGTGGGCTGTTCACTTTTCAGCACAAATTGTAATTTAGATGTTGGATGGTGGAAGAAGGGGAGGAATAAAGTAAATAGGAGTAAAGTGAAGTGGAGTGGAGTGGAGTGGAGTGGAGTGAAGTGAAGTGAAGTGAAGTGAAGTGCTGGATGGTAATGTTGGCATTTCTGGCAATCTGTTTGGCTGTCTCTAAAGGAGACTGGTGAATGTCATCTAAAGTTTTCTTTTTTTTTAAAAAAAAAGAACCATAGTACCACTGGAAGAGTATGCGCTGTTGCTTTCTCTCTCTCTCTCTCTCTATGTGTGTGTGTGTAACAATGTGTCAGTGCCTTGGTGACAGTGTTATTGCAAGTGTCACTTTCTTTGTATGGGATTGTAGTTCGGGGGCCTTGCTGACGTATTTTCAGGGAACCAACCATGCCTCTCTCCATCTTCCCCTATTTCTCTCTTCTCCGTCCATCGAATCAAAGGCCACGTTTCCGCCATTCGACCGCCTCTCTCGGCGAATATCTAATCTTACACTGTCTTTTCTTTTCTTTTCTTTTCTTTCTTTCTTTGTTGTCAGGTCATGTCCATCACGCTACCATCGACGGCCGATGAGGCAAAGGCGACGTTGCAGCGTTACGGTGCTCTGCTGTGCGATCAGTTCAGGTCACTCAGCTCGCAGCAGCAAGTAATCTCGGTTGTAGTAGTATTCTTTGCACTTACATCTCCGCTTGCGTGGTATGCAGCTCTGTGTGCACTCTCTGTTGCAGTTGGCTATGTTCTTGCGCAGGATACCAATAGTCCATCGAATAGTAATGAGAGAATTGCGGATGAAGCAAGAAGACGAACTGGCGTTGTGTCCCAATCATCATCGTCATCATCATCATCATTATCTGAGAATAGTCAACAGAAGAAACAGAGCAATAAGAGCAAGAAGCGCGAAGAAGTTACGCTGCATGTTGATGCTGAGCTTATGCCAGTTCTATCGAGACTAGTAGTGTATACATTGCGCGATTTTGTTCATTACTGGTTTGATCCATTGAATGTCACAGGTAATGACGAGTTCACATCATCAATGCGTAGCTCAATGGTTCATTTTCTCAATCAGCTCTTTGCTCTCCTGTTGAACGATCCAGCTGAACTTGCAGTTGTCTTGAGCATGGCGGCCAGTAACACTCTTGTTGTTCATTTACGTGAGTCTCGACCATATGAATCATCGGGAATGTCACTGGACGAGTTTGTTAGATCAGCCCCAGAGTCTCCATTGGCAGAATTGGTTGATTTAAAGAAACAACGCGAGCAACTGAGAAGAATTAGTGGAATGCTGGTGGATAGATTAGCACCGAAGGACGATGCAAACAATGAAGCAATTAGTGCATTTCTGGTGGAAATATTTGCAACCAGTATATTGGAGCCTACTATTGAATCAATGTGTAGTCCTGATACTATTAACGAGAATATCATTGCAATGGCTACAGTGCTGTCAGAGGTACAATACAGTAGCAGTGATTCAACAGCAAATAATTCGAGTGAAACACCAAAAAAGCCAAAGAAAGGGAAGTTAGCAACAAGCATTGATAGCGTGTTGGATGCAACCCGGCTTCAGGAGCAGAATGAAATGGCGCAGAAACCCATTAGAAACGTCTCACCAACAAAACTACGCAATCGTCCACCGAGCGTGTCATCCGCAATGCAGCAGCGTCAATACCCAACTGGCGGTTCGCCTCAGCCCACCACTCAGCAGCAGTCATTGCCAGCTGACATTTTGACAGTGCCAGCTCGCTCCTTTGTGGATTATTCTGAACTGGTCAAGCGACATCCACTCTCATTGGACGATGTTCTCACTGCAAAATCATGCTTTGTCGAGTTTATGCAACATCTCGAGGATATCAATGCACCTGCTTATCTCAGATTCTGGAACAATGTCGAAACATTCCGTCGATTTGCATCAACTCTCAATGATCCAGCTTTAATGCGAGTGGATGCTTGGAGCATATTTCATACTCATTTTGTACCTGTATCGTCAGCCGTCAAGTACAAGGCAGCGGATTTGACTCATCCAATTCCATTGAACGATGCTGTGTTGCGGAGAATTGAGCGAGCAATCAATGCGAACCCTAATCCAGGTGTATTTGAGGAAGCTCAGACTGAGGTGCGGATTGCACTAGCTCCATTGTTTAGTGAGTTTAAGCGGTCATCGCCATTGTTTAAAGAGTGGCTGCGTGAACAAGCAGAGACTGCTCGAGTATTGGCAGAGACTACAAGCAGCAACGAACAGTCATCTCAGCACGTTCAGATTGGTCGTCAGTATCATGAGTTCAAATCATTCAGTGCCATATCAACCCCAACTGATGCAGTGTTCAATGTCGCATCACCAGAGGCATCGAAGCGTCTTACTGCAGATCGTCCTCCGAATGATAGACGATTGATGCGAATCAAACGAAGTAACTCTGATGCAGATTTGAAACTCAATCCTGGTGCATTGCCTTCCATATCAATGATGGCGTTACAAGAACAATTGCTTAATCAATCAACACCAGCATTGTTCTCATCCGAGATACTAGAGACTCGACGATCAACCAGCGCAGCTTCAATCTCCTCAACAACCTCACAGTCGTCCAGTACAGCAACGCCAGCAACGCCAGCAGCGGCGGCAGCAGCAGCGGCAGCTACAAGTCGAATCAATCACTTTGTAACTGCATTGGTACAAGTTCGTGAACAGCTCATGCTCATTGAAGGTAAATTGGATGAGGCAGGTCGAAAGGATACTGCAACCATCAAGCAACTTCGACGCACAAAGCAGGAACTCGAAGAACAAGCTGCTCAGCTGACTGCAATGGTTCAGGATGCAGTGGCAGAAGAAGAGAGAGCTTCTGCGTCTGGATCGGGCTCTGGCGGGTCTCCAGCGCTACGCGCCGTGTCCGGCCGCGCATCTATCGATCAGTTTGACAGAGCATCAGTTTCATCAACGTCATCAGTGTCATCACTATCATCAGTGTTACCAGCATCGCAATCAGCAGCGCCACAGTTTAATCTAGAAGCTGTTACAGTACGGGTGCATTTGGATGACAGTGCTGATCATGTTCCAGTCAATGCTGGTGCTGCCCGCAAGATGTTTTCTGCTTTAACAACTGCCGGTGCATCTAGTGTAGGAATGGGCTCAATGGTTGCGGGTGGATTGGGCAGTGACAAGTCGTTGATGTTTTTGATTGAGCTTGAGCAGCCAGCAATTGGCAACAACCCTCAGCGCGGCTGGATGATCACTCGTTCCTATGCTGACTTTGTACAGTTTCACCAGCTGCTTCGCAAACAGTTTTACAAGGCTGACCACATCAAGCTGCCGAGCCGGATCAGCTCCATGTCCGACTCATCCACATCCACTGGCGGCATCACAGGTGCACCTCCAGGTCTCGTTAACTTTGGCACTGCAATTCTGGCACCCACAGCCATGGCCAAACATCGTCGCAAGCAGCTTGGTGTCGAACTCGAGCGATATCTATCGCAAATCCTGGCAGATGAATTGTTGCGCGAGAGTAGAGCGACACTTGAGTTCATGAAACCCAATCACATGACATTGCCACCAGCTACAATTGGCGCATCGATTGGATCTGCATTCAAGGCAGTGAGCGGCGCAGTGTCTACATCTAACAATGCCATCACGTCAGTGTTCAAGTCGGCTGGATCTGCTCTGCGCAAACTCGGCAATGATGAAGATGATGTGGAGTTCATTCCGACTGCCGAATTGGCCCCGTCAGCAGCAACTGTTCAGAGAACATCCTCGGCAGCAGTAACATTGGCAAACAAGTTCCCATTGTTTATGCACCAACCAGCACTGCAATCTAACCAGCAGCAACCATTATCATCAAGACCACCTCAACTTCCTCGACGTCACACTGCAGTCACTCAGTCACCGGTCGCCAGAGCTGCAACGCTGGCCGTCAGCAATGGTAATGCGATTAAGCAAGCCACTCAGAGCGATACACGCAGGTCAAGCGTTGATGTCAATGCGATACGCGAATCTATCTCAAAACCAACTGTCAAATCAACCTCTAACGTGACTCCAGCGCAGCCAGCACCAATTCTTCCACAGCGTCTGCAGCCGCCCCACCACCATCATCATCATGGCCATCCTAGTCATCCTAGTCAAAGGACTTCACGTCGCATCGACAGACTGGATCCAATTGACGATCACTTTGAACCATCATCCAATGTTACAGCAGCAAAGACACAGCATGTCAAACTTGAGGACCTCCACCTGTTGATCGATACATCATTTGTTGTTCTCGATGAGGTATTCGACCTGACGGATACCTCACAGTGGCTTCGTCGCAAGGCTTTGCTGGTTGTCAAACAACTTCTTCGGCAGCAATACATTGACCGTGTGGAAAAGGCCTTCTTGGATACAGTTGCTTCCGTCTCGTCTCCATCCGCTCTCGCACAGCAAGTCCAAGCAGTTATGGACAGCATGTGGCCAAACGGCATTTGGTACTCTTCGGTACCTGGATACATTGCTCCAACTTCCACATCGCACGCTCAGACGGCTGAAGAGCGTGCAGGTAAGCGATTAGAAGCAGCCATGGTGTTTGCATCCAAGTTCCTGCCTGATGCAATCAAGAAGATGGTGGGTGAGTACAATGCCGCCATGGGAATGACCAGAGTATTTAGATTAATGCAGCATCGGATGCTTACTCGTGGTATTGCGATTAGATTGCTCGATCAGTTTGTGACACTGCTGTTGGCGCAGGATGTATCTCAAAGCAGAAAACAACTCACTAAATCTCGCTAACAAAGTCTTTCAATGATGCTTTCTTTCTCTCTCTTTCTCTCTCTTTTTCTCAATAATGAACTGGTGTTTAAAGTAACTCTTCCCCCTCTATTTAAACACGCTTGCGAGCCTGTTCCAGAGTAGCGCGAGTTTCCGGTCCATCTTCATACGCCAACGCCATCTCGAGAGCCTCAATAGCTTCCGCATATCTCTCCAGTCCAAACAGCGCCTTGCCCTTTCTAAACCACCCTTTAGACCAATTCGCCTGCACTCTCGTCACATACTCCGCGTCCCACAGCGCTTCCGCATACCGCTCCATTCCAATCAAGCAGGCCGATCGGTTGCTCAGCAGCTTGCTCGTCTCGTCAACCAGCAGGCCAGCCGGATCCCACACAGGACGCTGGTGCGAAATCATCAATGCTTGGCTGTAAAGAGCAAGGGCATGAGCATAGCTCTTCTTGCGGAAGGCTTCATTGCCGGCTTCTTTGAGGTCGTTAATAGCCTTGTTCATGCCTGGGTGCGGTGGTGGGAACTGGGAGTTGTTAGCCTGAAGCTGGCGAGTCATGAGGTTCTGGTCAGAGAGGTTCACCTTGCATTCTTTGCAAACCTCACTGCGGTGAGCCTTGCAAAGCAGAATGTTGTCGATGATAATCAGCTCGTTCGTGCTACTGTTGCCGTCACTACCAGTCGGAGAGGCAATGTGCAGGGGAACCTCGGCGGCAGCTGGGTTCAAAGGCATGCGGCATACAGCCTTGTGCTCGGCGTTTGGAGCTGGCTCTGGGTCGGTGATTTGCTTAGCTTGCGCGTGGTGGAAGGAGAGCGAAATCTCCATCTGCATCGTGCGCTCGGGCTGCTGCTGCTGCTGCTGCTCTTGCTCTTGCTGCTGTGGGGCCGTCATAGCTGAGGATAGATCAATTAGATTCTTGAGAGTGTTGTTGTTGGCGTGTCAGACCTGTGTTCTCCTGGAGACAAGAACATGCCAGCACATCGAGAGAAAGTGAAAAATCCAACAAAAAGCTCGATACTCGAACCTCAGAATCGAAACCCACACCAACAACACCAGCAATACTATTGAGAATGCATTAAAGTAAAAGTAAGTAAAAGGAAGGTTAATGCGATTTTAAAAAGAAGAATTAAAAAAAGAGCGAGAAAGGAGCATGCATAGAGTTAATATTTAGGCTTCGTCTCTACGCAATCGAGAATTAGTCTGGCGAACTTCATCGTACAGCAGCGAGGTGGCTTTACGCTTGGCGCCAGCTCTGCTTTGAACTGGTGCTGCTGAAGCAGAGACGGTTGGTTTACCAGGGCTCAATCGCGGCGCACACTTGAATTGCGATGGCGGTGCATGGTCAAGCACAAACTGCTCGTCATCTTCAGCAGACTCGCCGGTATCAGACAATGTGAGATGGACTGCAAATGCTTCGTTGACTTGAGATGCTTCCGGAGAGCTAGAGAGTGCAATGCGCGGGGTGGAGAGAATGAATGCATCCGTTGATGGATCGCTGGATAGCTGAGTTGGCTCCAAATCGTATTCGGCGATATCAGCAGCAAATGGTGGAGAAGAGTCGTTGTCATCAATCTCTGAATCAGAGTCTCCATCAGTAACTTCTTCATCTTCTTCATCTTCTTCTTCATCATCATCATCAGCTTGCCAGTGTAAATAAATGTCATCAAAGCGAGGGCCAGATAAATCTAGTCTTATCGGATCAAATGGGAAGAAGGACTCTAAATCAAGTTGCAATTGTCTAAATCCAGCTGTATCTGTTACGAGACTTGGTCTTAGTAAACCCGCCAAATTGCTACTACTTGATGTTGCAGAAACAGTCCTAGATATTTCACCAGCAGCAGCAGCACTAGTATTGCTAGTATTGCCATTATTGTTACTACTACTACTACTACTACTGTTATTATGATCGCTATTAGAGTTTGGAGAGGTGGCACCAGTTGAGACATGGGCAGAGTCCATGAATCTTTTGGCAGTTAATTCATCGCGTCGATTCATTTCCATTACAGTGTAGCAGTACATTAAGTTTTGCTCTTGGCTAATTCGTGCAAATTGAGATACAACTCCTTGGGAACAAACTCTCAGTGGATTCAATCGAGATAAAATTACATTTTGAAGTCCATCTAATTCTCTACACCAGCGCTGATCTCCACTGCTATCAATTAACAAGTCTCTCCATCTAAAACAAAACACATACATTACTGCCTGAGCCACTGCATAGAATACAGTATGCATTTCTGGCTGAATAGTCTGCCTGCCTCCACTCATGAATCCACTCATGCTGCTTGCTCCACTAATTGGCAATCCAAACCCATCCTTTGTAGGTGATCCAGACCGAGACATGTGCCACCGATTTGCAGGGGTCTGAACACCACTTGGAATGGCCGACGGCGCAGCAGAGCCTAAATTGGCATCGAGATAAGCAGTACACCAGCCAATCAAAACACCAACCATTTCGCAGACTTTCTCCTTGGACAGGTACTTGGCGCGTGATACAAAACTAGCAACGTAGAGAGCAGCAGTCATGCGAAGAGCGTTTGGGGCGGCTATCTGAGATACACCTCCAGAGAGAGATTGACCATAGCCACTAAGGAAGGGTACAGGCAATCCAATTTTAGCGGCCAGTGTGCCCAGAATATAATCGCTATATTTGACATCAAAGGAGCTCAAATAAAATAGTAAAAATTGAGTATAACGTGATCTAAATGTATGCAGAATCATTGAGTCAAATACTTCCAATGCAGCAATAAACAATGAGTCGAGTTCTTGCTGAGGAACAACTGAACGCAAATTATCAAAATGCTGAATAACCAAATAAATCATTCGATCCAATTTATCCAGCAGACGTCTGGCATGTTCAGAGGGCTCATGGCTATCATCTCCGTCCAAATCATCATTGCCATCCCCTTCTTCATCATCATCGCCTTCACCATCATCTTCACTGTCATCGTCGTCCATTGCCTCACGTCCTCCTCTGACACTTGTAACCTTTGTAGCCAATACTGCATCTTTACCGCGAGCTGCTCTCTCTTCGCGTAAAATGTCCAATTCCTCATCTTCTGAGTCATAGTCTAAATCATCATTAACGCTATCTTCACCATCACTATCACCATCACCACCAGCGTGTCCTTCTCCATCTTGATCTTCATCTCCATCTGAATCATCATCTTCAGGTTGGGTGGCGCCTATCATTGGACCAAACAGACGCTGATTAACAGAGCGTTTACTTGGTGATTTTTTTGATACTGCTCCAACTGCTCCAACTGTTCCAACTGTTCCTACTGTAGTTTTTGTTGTAGATTTCCGCCTCTTTGATGCTGAGGATGTCTTTATAGACTTTGATTGACCAGAGCTACTGGCTGCGGCACTACTGGCTACACTTTGAGCATCATCATCATCATCATCATCATCATCATCATCATCTTTATCATTTTCATCATCGCCTTCCTCAATCTCCATTTCATTGTCATCTTCCATTGCCTGTTCATCCTTTTCTTCATCAGCTTCATCAGTTTCATTGTCCTTATTATCTAATTCATCAATTTCCACTTGAATTTCCACATCGATTTTAATCATGTTGTTGACAATGAGACGAAGCAGTTGACTTCTCAGTGCAGGTACATATGTCAATATATGCAACACATTGGCCAAGTACCATGCATTCCGCTCAGCTGACTCGGCACGATGTGGATACAGCTCAGCGACAATTGGAAGCAACTGAGTCGGACCAGTGGGAACAATGTCAAATAATCGCCTGAGAAGAGAATGGAGACGAGCACATTGTACCTCGGGCGGATCAAAGCTAGATTCAGAATTGACGCTTGGACGGATTGGATTATCGCCAGAAGGCTTGGAGGGTTGGAGAATCAGACCACGCATGACCATTCGCAGAGTAGATGCAGTGTGAGATGGCTCGGATGACACAATACTACACATCAAGTATTCATAAGAAAATGCAAACGAGTCGGCATCGTCTAGAGGGGCAGCTAGCCAAACTCCACGCAAGCTATGCAGCGCATCCACCAGCGCAGTTGCGCGACTACCAATGGACGACACGCACTGAGACAGTGCGCGGATCCACGGTAGCAACCGAAGACGAATGGCACCTGGAACATCAGCCGGATTTGAAATGTGGCGAAGCTGGTCATGTGCCAATTCAGGCGACAAGTTACGAACCAATTCAAGATAGGAAGAAGTGCTGCCAGTACGGAATCTTGATAGAGCGGCAGTAACAAAGCTGAGAATAGCTGGGAGAGGGTCCGCTGTGCTCTGCCCCGATGATCCCGATGTAATGCTTGTCAGTAAACCCGATGAGGCATCCATTGAGGAGAGACGAAGACTGCTTGGAATTAGAGTTTCGGGTTCAATATCATCATCTGGGCTGACAACGATTCCGCTATTCAGTCGAAACATCACTGATTTAGGCGCATGCTGCTGCTGCTGTTGCTGCTGTTGCTGTTGTTGCTGCTGTTGCTGAGCTTGTGGCACAGGCTGCGGCACGGATGCTGGTGCTGAAGCTGGTGCGGGCTCACTCCCTTTGGTGGTGGCAGCTGCGGATGCTCCATTTTGCGTAGTCGTTGTTGTAGCTGCGGATGCTTTGGTTGATGTTGCGTTTGCTGCGGTGGCTCTGCTCCGTCCACGTGACTTTACACCGTTCGTTGCTGTTGTTGTTGATGCGGGCGATGCATCGCCATTGCCAGCTGGGTGATTCTCATTTGATGCAGTAGGCGTTACAGCGATTTGCGCAGGTGCAATAGCTGCTACTGCTGCTGCTGCTGTAGTCGCCCGTGGTGTAGAAGGACGAGGTGATTTGCGCAAGATTGAGGTTGGCTTTGTTGCTGGAGGCGTTGAAGATGCCACCTGAGCTGCCAGATTAGCGATACTAGAGCCGACCGTTGGAGCCAGACGTGACCTGCTGCTTCGTTGCGCACTCATTTCGCTCGGCATTGGAGAGGGCTCACGTTTTGTTCGCAGCAGTCTCTAGATCAAAAAGGGATTATTAAAAAACAAAAACAAGCAAGCAAGCAAGCAAGCAAGCTCTGAAAGAAAGAAAAAAACAGCAACAGTAAAATAAGCTGCTGTTTCAAAAGAAAAAAGAGTTGACAATCGATAGTGGCAGTCACGGTCAGCTCTCTAAAATCCAGCAGCTTGGCCATCTGCACGAGAATCGGATCCAGCAGATAAAACACGCTTGCCAGTGCGCGGATCTGTGGAGCTCTTGATGATTTGTCCACGACCAAACTCGCCCAGTGCCACGAGCCCTTCTGCAATCTCAATCTTGTGGCCCAATGCACGCAATTCAGCAATCACTTGGGCATCCAGGCGATCATCCACAACCACCAAGCCCTCCTCAATCATTGGAGCGATCACAACGCGAGGCGCATCGACTGCCAGCTGTGGGTTCATGCCAAATGTCTCCAAATTCAACACGAGCTGGAGCTGACTTTGTGGCTGTGCGTATCCACCCATGTTACCAAAACAGTATAGTAAGCTATCCTCCTCACCATGAACAGAGGCAACAGCACGAGTCGCCATTGGACACACCAGAGTATGGAATGGACGCTTTGACGGCTCAAGGCGGTTCGGGCTTTCTGGATTAAGCGAGAATCCAGCTCCACGGTTCTGCAATGCAAACCCTGTGCCCTTTGGAACGATACACGAGCCAAATCCAGTAAAATTGCTGTTCACAAACGAGCACGCATTTCCTTGCTGGTCAACCACACTGAATAGAACAGTGTCGCTCGATGCAAAGGGCGAGCCGTGCTCCACATCAATGGTTGCCTTGTGCGGGTTGAACAGCTTTGCACGCTGGGCGAGATAGTCTTGATCAAGGAGACGTTCGGCACACTTGGGTGAGTCGACTTGTGCTGGATCTGTGACAAACCAGCGAGTGTCTGCAAAGGCAATACGAAGAGACTCAATAACGGCGTGTAGATACGCAGCCGAGTTGTGTCCAAGTTCCTTGAGGGGTGGGATGCTGCCGGCTCGCTGTAAAATATCCAAAATCGACAGTGCAATCTGGGCGGTGATTCCCTGCGAGTTTGGCGGCGGATTGAACAGGCGAACGCCTTCGTACACGATGCTGGTTGGCACTGTCAATGTACTCGTCTGGTTGGCCAAATCTTGCAGCTGCATCACACCGCCGCGAGCCTGGCTAGCTTCAACAATAGCCTCAGCTATACGACCCTTGTAGAACCCACTCCATCCATCCTTGGCGACTGTACGGAATGTTTCGGCCAATGCTGGATTCTGGAATATTTCACCTTCGCGTGGCGCACGATACGTCTTGCCATCGTCATCACTCACCAAGAAACCACCACCGTCTGGACCATTGGCTGCAACGAGCTTGCGCTCAAGAGATGCCCAGAACTTGGCTGTGATTTCAGTCACGGGGATTCCATCCTCCGCCAAATCGATTGCTGGTTGCAGGATATCAGCCATGCATAGTTTGTTCGAACCAAATGTCTTTACAACATCGATCCAACCTGCGGCAGCACCAGGCACCGTAACAGCATGAACAGAGCTTAACGGAACATTTGCACCCTTCAATCCAAACTCTTCGAGGGCACGACGTAGTGTCAGTGCACTGGGAGAGCGTCCAGACCCGTTCAATCCGCGAACTTCCTTCGTCGAGGCATCATAGTAAAGACAGAAAAGATCACCGCCAATGCCCGTTGACATGGGCTCGGTAACGTTGAGGGCGGCAGCCACTGCAACCGCGGCATCAGCTGCATTGCCACCGCGTTTGAGAATATCGAGACCGACCTGCGTAGCAAGTGGCTGGGTGCACGAGACCATTGCCTGTGTCGCGTGCACAGCAGATCTACGTGCGAGGTAGTTGCTACGGTCGCTGCTGCTGTTGCTGTTGATGCTTGTCATCTCGGAAGTTATCAATGTGGAAATACACAGTGTATCTTCCGAAAGGCAAGCGGAGAGACATCAAACCACGCTAGAGAAAATGGCGTCAACTCCTTCTATAAACTGCATAGTGACTACTTTGAATAGCAAGATAGAGTATTAAAAAGGAAGCAACAAAGAAGGGAGATTAAAGAGAGAATTGAGATAGTGAGGCGAGACTGAGAGCTGGGTTGCCCTTTTTCTACACTGTAATTACATGTTTA
>MU603106.1:3464-18825 GCA_025201865.1 Ramicandelaber brevisporus
CAGTTCAAAGAACACACGTCAGCCAGTCTCGAGTACGACCGATTCCGGCTAGAACTCGACATCGCAGGCAAGATTACAGCGGAGAGCCCCGTCGACATTGCATTTGCCGTGCGATACAGTGTTGCTGGAAACGAGTTCTGGGACAACAACAACGGCCACAACTATCACATCCAAGTACAGCGCAGCTAAGCAGCTTCAAATGTCGTCTATTCTTGCTCATGATCTTGAATGGTCTCTTTTGGTTAATAACAACGAAGCCTGTCAGCGCTACGAAACTTATACATTATTGAGTCTACAGTGCACCCGACTTGACCCTATTCACCATTCACAACAACTCACAGCTCATGACCCTGTAAAATCGTGGCTTTTCCCCCTATTTTTTTTTTCCTTGTTGCTTTGTAGTGCTCATTCGTTCACTTTGATTGTCCGACCCTTTCTCCTTCTTCTACCACACTTTTCTATTCACAAACCACTCTCTCTTTTTTGCACTACCGCATTACCGCAACACCGCACTGCTGCACTGCTGCACCTTTCGCACAATATGAAGTTCACTCAACTTGTTTTCCTTGCACTCACGCTCCTTGCCATCCTGCTCAGTAGCAGAAGCAGCACTGTTGATGCAGCAGACTGTCTCGTTACTAAGGGCTTTGTCACTATCCGTAAAAAGGACTGTGCTCCACTGCCAAGTCAGCAGCGAAAGGCCAAAGAAACTATGGAAAAGTATCGGAAGGCATTTGACAACATCCCATTTTTGAAATCGCTGAGAGACATTGCACTGAAGAAGGACCAGAAGCCACAGTTTAGACCACCATCCAAGCTTCTCTAAACTTACCCACTCATAACATGCATCATCTTTAAACATATTCCTGCATTTACTTTATTCTCTGCATACTTTTCTTACTGCCTCATACTTTTTGCATACCTTTCATTTTTCTTATTAGTATTTAATCGAGTTGAGTTGATTGTGCGGCTGATGAAAGCAAGCGTTAATCAAAAGACAAGACATTGAGAGGACGACTAGCAGTCTCTCGTTAACGAAAGATAATATATATTCGTCCAATATTGGAGCAGTGGGATAGTCGATCAAATTAGCGCCACATTCGCACTCCATCAGATACTCCTGAGTTGCTCTCTGCTGGAGTGAACACAAAATGTACACAGAGATGCACGCACTGCGTCTCTCTCCCTCCTCTCCTTTCCTCTTCTCCCCAACGGGAGGACAGTATTGCGTGTGAACTGGAGGCTAAACAAAAGTGACTTTCCTCCCGGGTGCATTGCTCTCAGTCGAGTCAACTGCAGCCCTCTCTGGAATGCAACTGAACGGTTCCTCCATTCCCGAGTTTTTTTGCCACTCAACGGAAGACGTACCTGGCGGCAGAGTAAACCTGCTCCTTTCCTCTCTTTTCTCTCACTCTCCTTGTATTTCTCCATACTATCAACAACACCGCCTCAACAAACAGCCTCAACAAACAACTAGAAAAAGCACTACTGCTACTACTTTGAAGAAGCTAGAGAGCCCAACCACCAAGACAAACGCGATGACATACGATACGTACACAGGCAGTTCAAGTGGCAGATTCCTCGGAAACGCGTCCGGCAGCTATGGCGGCAGTTATAACGGTTATAACGGCGGGTACAGGACAACTGCCAACAATTCCGGCGACGACTTTCTAGACTTTTGACTAACACTATAAAATTATGCAAATTGAAAATAGTAATAATAATGAAAATGGATAATGCAGGGATAGATGAAAGAGTGTTGCAAGGATATGAAGTGAGGTGAAAGGCAAGGCAGAAAGTAAACTGGTGTCAATGCATAGGCCAGGTGAACAAATAGTAAATGTACTCGTGAACAGGGGAGACTTGAGCGGAGGGGGACAATGGTAACGGAGGAAAAGGAAATGAAAAGAGGAATGCGACCGGGAATGGCTTAGTGCAGTTCCACAGTGCTTGAGCATGCTACTTTAACCCTGACGGTTGGCGCGATCCTGGCGCTTCTGCTCCCAGACTTTCTTGGCGTCAGTATGCGCCATGGCAAGGGTCAGTGCGTTCTGACGGTTTGGCAAGCTCTTGATCCACTTCTCCACAGTCTTCTGCTTGATGTCACCCTGGCGGGTGCGACCCTCAAGCTTGTCGAGAGTCTGCTTGCGACCACGCTCAATGCGCTTCTTGATAAGCCAGTTGGAGATGACGTTGCCCTGGCGCTTGTACAGCTGGATAGTGCTGGGAGATGGGTCGGCGGAGACGAGAGCCAAAAGGGCAAGGAAGAAGAACACAAAGGTGCTAATAAAGTTGAAAGCCTTCATTGTTATTTTTTTTTTTAGAAAGTGTATGAGCGTGCGATGGATGCTATAATGGGAGATGCAGATAATGCTGCGTTGGTGCAGAGACAGAGCAATAGAAAAAGTGGAAGAATGGGGGAAGGGCAAGAGATGCGAATGATGATGTTGAATGCTAGCACAAAAGAGACGAGTATGGTCTGAAGTGCATGTGTATTTTATACAGTCAGAAGGGGGGAAAGGACGGTCGCTGTTCTCTATGGCAAACCGAATTTGTAAGCGATCGTGCATCCTGACGGTGATAGGCATACTCGTCTCGAGCCCAGGCCACCAACAAGCTACATGCCATGTTGTTTCTTTCCTTCTTTTCATTGCTCATTTCCCCGTATCCTGAGCAGAATGCCATTGACGCGTGTACCAAGTCAAGGTACATCATGTACCATCCAATGACGACCGAGTCTACTTACTTACATTGCCGTATTCTCTATTGTAGTGAGCTCAAACCAACGTGATAATTTGCTGCTCTGCCAATCAATATTAAACAGGTTCTCTGTGTTTGTAAACTGGCGATGTGCTTCCCGATTCTTTGCGAAACCATTTCCCCCAATGAGAACTGGGAAAATAGGCCAGGAACCAAACAAATAAGGCAGACAGGAGACAGGAGACAGGAGACAAGCATGCCTTGTATCGGAGTTAATATTCCTTCACGCTCAGGACAACTCAATGTCATGGTCGCTTTGAATCGACTCGTATTCAAGCAAATGGAGGCTCCTTATTAAATAGTGATTAAGAGACATGGTTTAATTGGCCTCAAGTTGGACATACACTTGTTCAGCAATGTAAGCAACGCTTGCCGACTGTTTCAGTGCCCATTCGGCGGCTGGAACACCTTCGTGGCAGTCATTCTCGCAGGTAAAGACCATGATTGTGCCAAACTCCATTCCCCGATTGAACTGTGCCAATAGGTCCGCCTTTGCGTTCTTTTGCTCGGCCTTTGCGCCTGTTTCTTTGGATCCGAACTTGTCAGGTGAGAACCGAGCAACATCGAGGTCGGTAATCATGCTGGGCATCAGTTGGCACTCAAACACTCTGGAACCACCGCAGCCCTCGCACTTGGGAACGCGCGGATAACTCTTGTTGGTGGCACGTTTGTGAGAAGAGGAAGAGGTGGAGGAGGAAGAAGAAGAGAGGATGGCAGCTGTCAATGCATCTTCATCTTCGGCCTCTTCGTCTTCAGCGGCACTGCTTGTGCGCAGAAGCTTGGCAACCGCATCATTGCCAGTGTACAGCAAAGAAGAGCCACCAAAGTCGTAGCGAATGCACTGGCCTGGATTGGCAGCAGCCACAGCAGCAAATCGCTCGAATGTAACGTCCATTCCTCGTGGGAGAGCAGCCGCCTCGTAGGCTTCGCCGCCCCAGCCAATCTTCTCCTTGTTCCCTTTGTCATCGTCGAGTTCTTCGAGTGCATCGTCCTCGAGATTGGAACTATCCATGTCGGATGCTGTTGAGCGCTTGAGGATCTCTGGAGCCACATCCAGATAGACGCCAGGGAGACAGGGCATCTTGGACCAGTCGGAGATGTCGCCAGTCTTGAGACATGCTGCTGGATTGGTTTTAGCGGTAAGCGATGCCGATGCCATGGCCTTTGTCAAATCGTCTTCAGCTTGCCCTGGCGTAGCGATTGCAGTCGTCGTCGTCGTCGCTGCAGCCGACGGTGGTGTGTTTTCTGGCAGCGTGGCAGAGGCAAATCCAAAGCCACTCGCACCCCACATGTTGCCAAAGTCGAATGCTGGAGTCGCTGCTGCTGCTGCTGACACTGATGCCGGTGTTTGCTTCTTTGCCTGTTGCTCTGCTCTGCTCTGTTTTGCTGCTTTGCTCTTTGCCAATGTCGCCGCATATTCCTTGTTGAAGGCATGTCCTCTAATGGCTTTGAATGCACCTGCTGTGCCCATGCATTTGCGTCGATTGCAGCCCCACACGTACAAGACCCTGTCGAACGGCGACCAATCCAGCGGCACACTGGCTTGCAGCAACAGTACCATTGGATTGCTGCACGAGTCGCAATTAGCAAATGGCGCATTGGGTGCAACAATAGCCTCGTCCTCAGAGCTGGTGAGGAAGACGGGACGACCACCAATCTTGGCGTCAAACGGGTTGACGTCGTTGGACGGGTCGATTGCCGCGTCGCTGTAGCCAAGTAGAACACTGGTCTGCTGTTCTTCGGCAGCCGTTGAACTCTTCTTTTTGCTACTCATCGCCGATCTGATCTATGGTTACTGCTGTTTTTTTTCTCTTTCTTTTCGCTCTTTGCAAAGTTGTGGTAGTATTCGAGCAGATATGGAGGTTGATTGGCTATTAACACGAGACACAAAGATATGAACAACTTCTGGCAAGAACATCTAGCTCATCAAAAAGTCATTGTCATTGCGATACCACTGTTGTGAATGCAACAGTTGTCTCCAACACAATCCCTTTTTGCCAACACCTTTATCATTCACATCTGTTCTGATATCAACAAAGTACCGTGACATTCACAATGCAGCCGTCATCCATTATATAAACCTCCTTTCCCCTTTGCATTATTAAGTCGCAAAGACCGTGACATTGTTGAGGAGGGGGAACACTTGCAATCGAATTACGGCCACTGCGTCCTTGCAGATTCTCTCACACGCTCAACAGTGCCAATGAACTCACATCATTTCTTTCCATTGTTGTATTGGCGCACCAGTTACAAAGAAGAGACTTTCAGGGGAGGGAGGACAGCAACGGCCGAGCCTTCTTGGCTATAAGGTTGGCGCTGTGCCTCTCGATTGATCTCTTTCCTGTCTGTCTGTCTGTCTGTCTATCTGTCTGTCCGAGCTGCTCTCAACATCGACTGCCTTTGTTTCATCCATTTTTGCACAAACCAGCACTTGACCAATCCCCTTATGCATATTTCAGCTATGATAAGTGAACTTGCCGCATCTTTGTCTGCCTCTCCTGCTCTGCAGCGCGTGGTTGCTCTCATTTCCGCATTGTGCCTTGCCTGTGCAATTCCTTCCATCATTTTGCTCATCAATGTGCAACGCTCCTTTGACGACGCCGCCTTCACAAACATTGCTCATTCCGTCACTGAAATGCTGCCCGCAACATCACCATCGTTGTCATCGTTCAACACTGCATACTACGCCATCCCCACTAGCGAGACTCTCTTGGCTGCGGTGTTCTTGTTGTACGCGACTTTCAAGTGGCCAAACAAGTCTCTGTTGTTTGTGGCTTGCAGCTTCGGTTCAGCAGTGGTGTGTGCTGCCTGTGTTGTGCTGATGGTCAGCCACACAAACTTTCCGAGTGCGTTTTTGGGCAATGAGCAGTGTAGAATGCTGGTGAAGAATGGAGAAATGTTTGAAGCGTGCACAATGTGGTATGCACTGGTGATTCTGCACATTGTCATCTTTGGGCTGTGGATCACCATGCTTATTGTGGCATTGGTGGTCTATGTGCGAGATAAGATGACACCGCAGTCATCGATGGAGAAGCGGCAAGCAGTAACTCTCAATGGCAAACATATGCTCACATTGAGAAGCGGAAGTAGTCGATCAAGCTTTGGCAGTGACCGTAAATACTCACATGACGGTGCAGCCGATGCCACTATTGCCAAGCTGGAAAAGGACAGTGTATCAATTGATAATCGCAGCAGTTTTACAGCTGGTGGCTACATATCTAGCGGAAAGCCTTCATTCTCAGATGGATGTCGACCGCAAACAACCAACTCGCCATACTTTTTATAAGAAGTAAGATAGTGCTGACAGTTATTTAAATGCACATATTTGTCATCTATATCCTTCTTTTACTAATCGTTTCCTAGTCGTGTTTTGTTTTGTTTTGTTTCCACTTTGACTTATTGTTTATTAAAGTGTTCGATATTATAGCGTTCAGTACGAAGCTGCGACAATGTCGAGGAACCGTTTAATCTTTGCCGGATCCTTGACTCCATCAGTTTCGATACCACTCGAGACATCTACTACCCACGGCTGCGTCACTCGAATGGCATCCGCAACGTTGTCACAAGACAATCCACCTGCCAAGACGTACGGAATGCCAATCTGGTTCATAACCGGCGCTGTATTCTCCCAGTTGAACGCCTTTCCATGTCCGCCTTGCTGAGCACCTGCACTCGGCACATAAGCATCCAAGAGAATGACAACATCTCGGGCAAGTTGCCGGATCTCGTTGGCCTGTTCGCCATTTATGCCGTCTGGTCCGATGTGAACTGCTTTGATGATCGGAATTGGATGAAGAGCGTCGCTGTATTCTTTCACATTCTCATTGCCATGAAGCTGGACAAAGTCGATGCCTGTTGTCGCAACCATCTCCCGAATGTGTTCAATGGGCTGATTTTGGAACACACCAACTGTCACAGGCACTCGTCTGCTGGTGCCATCCTGGTTGATTTTTGCCACTGCATCCAGACTCGCAACGATGGATGCAGCTGTAGCACTCTTGTTCGTAGGCAGTGGAATGATACCAGACTCGCTCTGAGCGCCGTCTGACCAGCGAACTGGGCCGCTGTGCTGTCTGGTGTCTCGAACAAGTTGCACAATTTGCCTGGCGACATCGGTCGATACTTGTCGTCGAGTTGGTGCGAATATCATGCCGATGGCAAAGGCAACATTGCCGGGGTGGTCCATAGCAACCTGGGCGGCCTCAACGCTACGAACGCCGCAGATCTTGGCTAGGACTGGCTTGGTAGATTGCATCTTCGCTTATCACCGTGTGTTTGTTTGAAAGAAAAAGGATTTGTTTTGATGATATCAGACAAATGAGCCAAACGGCCGAGTCAGACAACACTGACCGGAACTTGCGCATCTTCGTTCTCACGTGTCGTTGTCCCGCAACTCTTCTTCTCTTTTTTTTTCGTGATTACTTTGCATACCCTCGTTCAAGCTACCTCGCCTCCCAAGATGTTCCGTTCTATCGTGCCTACCGCTCTTCGCGCGCGTTCTGCTGCCGCCGCTGCCGTCACCGCGTCTGCTCCGCTGCGCTCTGCCGTGCGTCTGTACTCCACGCCTGCAACCAACCAGAAGACTCTCGAGTACCTCAAGACCGAGGAGCGCGGCAAGGTTGCCGTCGTGACTCTGCACCGCCCCAAGGCCCTCAATGCTCTTTGCGGCGAGCTCTTCCATGAGCTGAACCGCGTTCTTGCCGAGTTTGACAAGAACCCGGCCATTGGCGCCATCGTGCTCACTGGCAGCGAGAAGGCGTTCGCCGCTGGTGCCGACATCAAGGAGATGCGCGAGTCCAACTACATTGACAACTACAAGAACAACTTCTTGGGCCACTGGACTCAGATCTCGACTGTCCGCAAGCCAATCATCGCCGCTGTCAACGGCTACGCTCTTGGCGGTGGGTGCGAGCTGGCCATGATGTGCGACATCATCTACGCCGGCGAGACCGCGGTGTTTGGCCAGCCAGAGATCAAGCTTGGCACCATCCCAGGTGCTGGAGGCACTCAGCGCTTGACCCATGCCGTGGGCAAATCGACCGCCATGGAGATGGTTTTGACCGGCAGCTACAACCTGACTGCCCAGGATGCCCTTGCCCGTGGTCTTGTTGGCAAGGTGTTCCCGGTTGAGGCCCTCGTTGACGAGGCTGTCAAGACTGCCGGCAAGATTGCTGCCATGTCCCAGCCAATGGTGCAGATGGCCAAGGAGGCTGTGAACCAGTCGTTTGAGCTGTCGCTCCAGCAGGGCTTGCTGTTTGAGCGCCGCCTGTTCCACAGCACCTTTGGCACCCACGACCAGCGCGAGGGCATGTCTGCCTTCGTTGAGAAGCGCAAGGCCGACTTCAAGAACAACTAAGCATACCATGTCATCAATAATGGTTTGATTCTTCAACATTACTACACTATACGACACTGTTTTAAAGGAGAGAGAGAGAGTACTCTAATGAGCATTGCTACTCTTTGTACATTACACCTCAAAGTAGACTCTTTTTATTGCATTAATAATAGGGTGATTCAATAGCGCATTCAATAAAGTAGTAAAAACATCTATTTACCAGTCCTTCTTGATCTCAAGATACCAGGTCCACTGGTACAAAACCTTGCCGTCAGCATCCTCAAGCTGGGAAGCAACCTCGTACTTGCCACGGGCAATGAAGCCGGATGGAGCAGTGTCGGCAGCGAACGAGGTCTCGTAAGCCTCCTCGCGTGGCTCGAAGTCACCCAAGATGTCCTCGCCAGTCTTCAGAGTGACGCCAGCGCGCTTGAAGGAGCGGGTGTACTTGAGACCCTTGACGGCAGCACCGCTGACCTTGAAGGACACCTTGCGAGTGTACTCGGTGCCCTCCTTGATGCCGATTGGGGAGTCGGCGAGCTTGAGCAGGGCGACTGGGTTGGAGGTGTCGACGCTGATGTCTGGGCGGCCAGTTGGGATGACGGTGAGGTTGAGGAGAACGACTTGAGCCATGTTTGATAAGTGTATGTGTGTGTGAATGTGTGTGTGTTAATGAAGACTGCTGGTTGAGCAAGGAGGTGGTGGAGATGAAGGACAACAACAGGAAAAGGTACAGAGATGAGGTTGCAAGAGCAGGAACAGAGAAACGCTTGTTGAAAGAAGGTGGTGCCTCGATTCTTATAGAAGTGTGGACGAGGCACCATCGCGGCAACAGTGACCCCGACGGCAGGTGATTCGAAGGCAACGGCGTGTGTCCGGCAAGGTCCAATGAATCTAACTGCGCACAAATGATGGTCCAATAAGTGACAAGGAAGGTGAAAGCGTACGCGTGAAAAAACTAGCGTGACTCGTGCATGTGCCTTCACGTTCTCCATTCATTGGCTTAAAGTCATAGATTCATTAAACAGGCATGCAATGAAAGCTGAATTTTATTTTATTTTATGCTGTTTTGTTTTGTTTTACTTTGAAAGGGCTATGAAACCATGAAGATCATTTCAAATGACGCTATGACCCACACTCAGATGTCACTATTGGGAAGTTGATGGATGTGGGCTGGATTCACATCAATCGCCGTTACACACATGCTTGTTTTGTTTGCGCCAAAAATATTCTACATCTACGCACACGCACACACACTTATATATTCATTCACACACTTTCTCACACTTTCTCACTCTCACATTCTCTTTTTTCTTCATGATGCTGGCGACTGCAGCTGTGCAGCGGTTTCTCCTCCTCTGTGGCATCGCCATCAGCCTGCCAATGGTGGCTGCCAACATTGCGCCTCTCAACTATGATCGAATATCCGACATGGCACGACTGCCTGGCTACGACCCAGATGACCCTTCCCTGCTTGCGTACCAGTTTGCCGGCGACCGCCATGAAGCATTTGTCGACATTGTCGGCCCTGTCATTGTTCTCAACTTTACACAGTCGCCCTCAGATGACTGCATCCCAGTTCCGTTGGATGCTTCACTCAAACACTCAAACTTCATCACTTCAGCGGATAAAGCCGGCGCACTTGCTGCCAGTCAATCCACAGCCCATCCACAGCCACCCAATGCCTTGAAATGGGGCACTATTGCATTGATTAACTTTCCTAACATGATTCGCGATAGTAGATGTTCATCAGCGTCGGACGTGATTGAATTGATACCAATGCACAACAAAATGATCATGGCACATTACGAAGGACTGCCGCCAATCACAGTCTTGTTGTTTTCAACAGGATCGAAGGATAGTCAGATGGAGTTTGGTGGGCCATTGTACTTTGTAACGGATGACTATTGGTACTACAGAGATGATGCAGAGCACAAACTGGCAGCACAAACCGCAGCAAACAACTCCAGTGATAATCGATTCAACGGAGGATTAGAGTTGATGGTAACGTCTCAACCCTCAATGGCGTTTCTGGAGGCAATCTCATGGCGAGGCACTTCATTCCCATCTACTACAAATGGAACACAACCAAGGGCATTATTTGCTCGAATATCGTATCGAAGTGGGCCGTGGAATGACTACTTTGACGGAAGACCCAATACAATCTTCTTCATTATCAACATGGTGATGTTCTTGCCTCCGCTCATTCTCGCAGTGTATTTGCTGACAATGTTCACTCTGTTTGACAACTGCCGCATATCCTTGCAAGCCCTGTTTCTTATCAGCGGCATTATTGGCTTAGTGGGCGGCATTCTGTTCCAGCCAACTATTCCTCGCAGTAGCGGCGAGCTTATTGCACGCTATGTTATGGAGTGGGTTCGACGAAGTATATTGTCAGGCGTCATGATATTATGGGCACAAGTGATGCGCAAGATGGACAATGCACTGCGCCGTCATCCGCCAATTCGTAACATTCTGACTGCTGTCATATGCGTGTCATGGCTGCAGGTTGGATTGAGTGCAGTCTATTATGGATTGCTGATATTTGAAGCCACTGGTAGAAACTCCATGCGACATTATGCCATTTTTGTAGTCAGCTTAGTGTTGCTGCCATTGTCTGGGCTGGTGGAAGCATGCATTTACCTGGTGGCTGGATTGGCGTATTACAAGCGAGTCAAAGAATGTGCGCTGCCATGCTCACCAGCTGTCAAATCATTGCGTCGAATTGTGGTATTATCTATTTTGTTAATCTTTGGGTTGGCAACCAAGATGCCAGCGCTGGCGTTTTCAGGCACATGGATTGCCACAACCATTGCTGGTGAAATGGCCATTCGAGCACTGCTGATGATCAATACATTTGTGGTGTTTGCTGGTGTCGTGTTTCTGATTGCATTTGAAGGCACAATATCCGGCTGGAAGAAACGAACAAGGATCGGGATTGGTGGATTTGGCAAGAGGCGTGGTGGTGGTGGTGGTGGCGGTGGTGATAGAGAAGACATATTAGAATCGCCGACTCGCAGCATTGTGCCATGGGCAGCAGCTGCAATTGCACCAGGTATGACGGTCCTTGGATATTATCGACAACGCAACAAAGAAGAAAATAGTACTGGAAACGATGACCAACAGCAGCGACAGCGACAACAACAACAATCACAGCAACAGCAGCAACAGTCTCAGTTCAACAATGGTCAACGGCGTCAGGTGGAGCCAAACATCGATCACATTGCAGTTGATAGCGAGTATCAACAACCACAATCGCAGCAGCAACAGCAGCAACATGATGAAATCCAAACTCAGCAGGGCGATATGACAGATAGCAAGAGTGTGGCACTGACTATTGTCATCGAGGATGAAGGTGAGAATACAGCAACAACAACTACTACTACTCACATGGCATCCCGAGCAATGAGTGAACCATCTTCCGCCTCATCTCCTTCAGCTCACTGTTCACCAGCCATCATTGACAACCCAGTGTACAAAATTATGCCAGCAAAGGACAGTTTATCAACCTCGCACATTCGACACGTTTCACCAGCACACTCTGAACCAAGTCATCCCATCCGGCAGCGCTTACGCAATCGACCAATCCCTCGACCTAGCGATATGGCTCGATTCAGTATTCATCGACAAGGCAGCATTCACTCAATCTCAAACGCTACTGCCAGTGGCCATGCACCGCAGCAAGTGAGAGTTCCACTGAGAGTTGGATCTACTCACGCAGTTTGGCATCCAATCACGTCCCCAGCTGTTCGTGCAATTCCGAGCCCACCTCGCGGCTCACTTCGACCACTGGCATTGAAACCACGAGGCAAACGAACAAGCGGTCGAAAAAAGCGATTGAGTGGTAGTGGGTCAAATCGAAGTTCAAGTCATTCCCATTCCCATTCTCATTCTCATTCCAGTGGGAGTACACGAGAATCATCATCTGAATCAGTGAACCAGCCAGTAGGAAACATCAGCACTGCAGTACCAAATAACAACACCACCACCAATATCAATATCAGCAATAATATCAATGTCAGTAACAACAGTGGTACTTCAGTTGGTCGAAAGCGTAGCGGCCAGCGTAGCCGAGGTTCAACTCCATTGGAACTACCGCACATCTCCGATGAGATTCGACGGAGGCATGCTCGAGAGCGTGGCCACAGCGAAGGCGATAGTCAAGCAATCATCAAACAAGCTCAACAACAAGAGCAACAACAACAGCAGCAATTTCAGCAGCAGCAACAACAGCGTGACCAATCACAGGTGACTTCAGTTCAGCAGCCTCAATTACCATCTCATTTGACTACCAGACGCTCTCCTCATGCTGAACCTGGTTCATTTCACGACTTGTCACATCTTCCACATCCAGACGAAAGAGCTGGGCCATGGCGTCGATTGTTAGGCAGCTTTGGCAGTAGCATCAGACGAGGCAGTCGGTCGTCAGTTTCATCGTCTTCTCCAGGTGTCCAAGTATCAGACAGCAACTCAACTGGCAAAAGGAGTTGGATTTCAATGGCAAGCATCGAGCGTGATTTTATTGAGTTTCCAAAGCATCCGTCTGAATACAATGTAGCTGGAGAAAGCACATGGCATCCAATGAGACAAATACAACGACTATCTCCATTGGCAACAAATATCAACTCAGTATCAGCTGGCGATGTTATGGTGGATGAAGCTGGTGTTGTGCAGCCATTTCAACCACAAAATCTACAGAATCAACAGGGTGGTCAGCTTCAGCCATCACTATTAGCCAATGCCATTCGACAGAGTCGTATTGATTATAGACATGGCAGTAGCGGTACACTGGGCACAAGCCATTGTGAAGATGGTAGCGAAGCCGGTTTGCAGCCAACTTATCAGCCGCCGATTCGCCGCAAAAGCTCCCACAATCTTTCCCTGCCACCATCAACTGTGGCCGCTGTTCCGGTACAAAGCAATGATGGAAATGCAACTCTTGGTCAAAACACTTGGCCACCGGACACATCTTCAGCATTCTCTACAGCAGCAGCAGTAGCAGCAGCAGCAGCAGTAGCAGTCAACCCAGTCATCCATGTTCCAGAAATCGATGTCACTATTCATCAAAGAATGCGTAGCTTGAGTGGAGTTGACTATACTTCTCAACAGCAGTCATTACAGCAGCCTCACTATCAACAACCACAGCATCAACAGCAACAGCAACAGCAACAGCAGCAACAGCAGCAGCAAAGTAGACTGCTTCAGATACATCAAGAGATCCAACGCACAGTCGGCTCTCCAGGTTTATTGCCGCCACATCCAGCTTCACGAAGCACATCTGCTTCAATGTCACTTTCTGCAACGCCGTCCAATGTAACAGAGCAGTCATCCAACTATGCCTCATCATCATCAACCAACTTGGGCGATGAACCCGTGCAGCTTCATCAGCATGTGGCTCAGCGCCGACAAAGTGCAGCTGCTGATCTCCCGCAATCAATGTCTCCAACTCCAAATCCTGTATCTCAAACTCAAAGTCACGCAAGCTCCCACGGAAGTCGCGGTTTAAAACCAGCACCGCGGAAAAGACATCATAGAGCTCATTCTTAATGTCCGATCTAACTTGCCCTCCTTTTATGTATATTAATTAATAAAGTGTAACTCTGATACTATGTATATTATGGATGATCATTGAGAGAAAGGAGAGAAAAGGAGAGGAAGAGTGAGTTAGCGAGAAGCTCATGTTTGTACACAATGTCGCATGATTATCACAGCAAACCAAAAAATAAAAAACAAAACAAAGAAAGAAAGAACGAACGACAAAGAAAGAACGAAGCCTTGCGATCGACAGCAGCGATTGAACAAGTAACCGAACGATGGGATACTATTACCACAATAACCAGAAGCGTAACAAGACCAAAGGCACTGGTTACAGCAACAGCTACAAGAGCAGCAACAATGGCAACAACACAGAGGCAGACGCAGCCAAGTCGCAGACTGGAGATCAGCCAAAGCGAGAGTTTAGCTTTGAGAGAACTGCCTCGCCTGCGCCAAACACAGCTGGAGCGGTCGCTGCCCATACTTCCTCTTCAGGCACACTTACTGTAAAAAGAAGCGCATCTGTCAAAGCAAGCTCGGCTGGCAGTGGGAGTGGAAGTAACAAGCGAACAATTAACCAGGCTTCAGGCACGGTTACGGTATCAGTCTCGCCCAAAGTGCCATTGTCAGGCACTATCAAAAAGAAGCTAACAGCGACACCAACCGGAATCACAGTGAGCCTAAGTGGAAAGAAGAAGAGAACCTCGCTTGTTGATCAGTATCATGCAGCTGGTCTTGGAGGAAATGAGACAGGCGGCAGTGACTATGAACAGCAGCACAATGGACACAATCATATTAGTAACAATGACAATAAAAGAGGCTGGTATAAGCAAAATAGAAATAGAGAAGCTCTGCAGAGTTTGCAGAGTAAATCATCTCATGAATCAGTGCAACATCCGCAGCAGAAGCAGAAACAACAGCCACGACAGCAGAGACAACATTCGCACACTTTGGACTTGTCAAATGCAGCTGCAGACAGTCTCTCTGCGGCTCTAAATGGGTCAAACTACAATCCACGGCCGCAATCATCCATGCCATCTCAGCAGCAACAATCACAGCAGCAACAGTACGCCACATTTGGTTCATCATCTAATGAGGAATCTCAACTCTCCATCAAGGGCCAGAGTATGCGACCTGCGATTCTGATGGTGTCCAATCTCGACCCAGAAGTGTCAGATCGCGATTTACACATTGTGTTCAGCAGATTTGGAGAGGTTCGTGCGGTTCAACAACACTTCAACTCCCAGGGATGGCCAAATGGCAATGCAGAAATCATGTACAACTCAGCAATGGATGCACAGGCTGCTCTAGTTGGCACAAATGAAATGCTCGCTGATGGACGGCGGTTAACCGCGCAGCTGAGAATGGTGTCTCAAGCACCGCAGCAGATTATGGATATCGCATCAACGACATCAAGCACGTTTTCAAGTCAGCAAACTGCACCGCAGTCACAGTCACTAACTGCCGGTCCAGTAACGGGGTCACTGTCAACGCACAGTGCAAGCGAAGGCGAACAAAGCCTCAACCAGACACAAAAGCACCAGAAACAGCAGCAACATCAGAAGAACTGGAAGCGGAAATGGCATCCAAACCAGCAGCATCAACAGCAGAAACGAGATCGCGATCCATATTTCGGGTAACGGGCGAGCGAATGAAAGAAAATAAATGCTGATTAGATGAGGTGAGTGTTTTTTGTTTAATGCTTTGAATGACAGCTGGCTATCTGGCCGCGGG
>MU603107.1:8552-20372 GCA_025201865.1 Ramicandelaber brevisporus
TATTAATCGTTTGATATATTCATATTTATATTGAGGATGTGCTGTTCAAAGATAGGTAAGGTAGCCATCTATCGATCAGTGACGTGGTTAATGATACACTACGAGCCCTCTAACTCCTGCTGTTTGCTTGCATGGAAATTACTGTTCACCATGGCCAGATGGATTTATGCCGAACCACCAATGCAAACACTGGAAAAGTCGCTGTCACGCAGATCCACGAAAAGAAAAGTAACCAAAACAAAACAGAGCAAAACAAACAATGCCGCCAAAGCGCCGCCGTACCATCACCAAGCCCTCCACTGCTCTGGACAGCCTGCGTGCCAAGATCCACAGCTTTGCGGACACTGCTGATGAAGAGCAGCTGCGCGAGGTGGCTCAGCTGATTGATCGCCTCAGCATCTCCAACAGCGAGCCGTTCCGCCTATTTGATCTGCCGTATGAGTTGCTGGAGTACACTGCAGAAAGGTACTTTACTCGTGAAGAGGCTGCATCAGTCTTGCCTGTGAATCGAGTGTTCAATGAACTCTTTGCTAATAAAGTCTGGAAACGTGTTGAACTCGATGACATGATGGTTAATGAGTGTGAAATACCACTGGATGTACTAATGAAGAACACTCGGCGCATCCGGTATGTTGACCTATGGTCCATCAAACCTGATTTTTCTGTCTCTGATTACTTCCAATATGCTACATCGATTGCTTTTACTCTCAAAGAAGGTACAGATGTGGTTTTCATGCTTCATCTCGAGCAGATGAAATGCCTTCGTCGTGTGGCTCTCTTTGTCAATGACAAGTCTCATCGTGCGATTGATGCAGCCGCCAAATGGATTGATGACAGTCATCGTAGTGGGCATGTTCAGCAGATTGAGATCTATGCAGAATACTCATCATATGACCAGCAAGCAATTCACGTATTGGGA
The DNA here is from genome assembly GCA_025201865.1 of Ramicandelaber brevisporus. Lineage (NCBI taxonomy): Eukaryota > Fungi > Kickxellomycota > Ramicandelaberales > Ramicandelaberaceae > Ramicandelaber > Ramicandelaber brevisporus. The sequence goes on from MU603107.1 coordinate 9,472, forward strand.
TCGTTGATGGACAAGATCAAGTTCAAGAAGCGCATCCGTCTTGATTGTGCATCTCCGGAACTATTCCCAGTCAGCGTCATTCCATGTATGCCAGCCACACTTACCAGGCTGAACATAGCCCAGGCAGGATTGAAGGACTGCCATGGTGAGATTAACAAGCAGGTCTTTGACACAAACTCAGAGTCTGTCTTTGTGCATTTGCACATGCTCTCTGTCCAAGTGTGTTGCAACAAGTCGAGTCTCTACACCTTCCAATCGTTTGTCCCCGAGCGCTTTCCGGTCCTCAGAAGCCTTTATATGAACGTACCAAAGCAAGGCTGCAATGGTGATGCAGATATTCCGCTCGCAACCATCTTCTCCAACAAACAATGGCCGACTGTTACGGACTTGCAGCTTGCTGGTTATGGCACAAGGGCACCGGATTATTGTCGACTGCTGCTGAGAGCGATGCCTGCTCTCAAGGGATGCTCCTTTCGGAATATGACTGATATTGATATTTCATGTGGCCGGGACACGTACTTGAGCATCACCTGGCTGACTTTACTAGGCGCTGACCTTGAGCTGAGCCATCTCCAAGGAAAGCTTGCATGTCTTGTTTATTTGGAGCTGGGTGACATATGCATAGATTCGACCTATCTGCAGCTCATAGCATCCTGTAAGCGGCTGGTGGAAATTAAGCTGATAGATTGCAGCATCCATGATGATGCAATTGCGGCAGCGTACAGCTATCCATGTAGCTCAATTCGCAAGGTTGTAATCTCAGAAGGCAACAATAATGCTTCTACGAAACGCATGGCTTACCTACTACCCGCATTTCCAAACATTCGTGTCTTGGACTTGGCAGATGTTGATGTGGGCAAACGAATGAACTTTATCTTCAAGTGTCCAGCTATTAAGATCAGTACTAACAATGATTTCATTTAACATGACTACTTGAACATGATTCGGCTGAATGATTCGGCGTATTCCCCCATAACATCTTATCCTCAATCCTGGCCATGACGAACATTGTGGATAAGCGGCTCTGAGGAAGAAGGATTAGAGTTGAGCTAGCTCATTTAGAAGTGAGCGAGGGGTAGTTAGATTCAACCAGGAAAGATGTGGATACGATCACCATTAGAGGTTGCTCGCCCGTCAGTTTGGTTGCGATATAATGAGATGGAGTTATACTGAGATGGAGGAACTGGCAGACACATTGCAGTGGATTTGGCTATCGCTGGTTGCGCGGATTGCTGTCACCAATATCGCTGGTTGCGCGGATTGCTGTCATCAATATCGCTAAAGTCTGTCAGTATATCTCACAAATCGACACAAAAAAAGAAAAGAACGAACGAACTAACGAACACGATCGGTTTTGATCTACGACAGCGACGACAACAGCAACGACGATGAGCCTGACAGAAGAACAGCAGGACGAGATCTTTACTCTCCAGTCAATCTACACAAACGAGTTCATTGGTATGTTTACACTCGATCCGGACTTGCTCGACTTGCTCGATTAGCTCAACTTGCACAACACGTTTGCTGTCATGCACCAGCTGTTTTACTGACATTGGCCGCCCTCTTTCTGCCTCTTTTCCTCTTGTTGCCGTGATACCACTCTCTAACAGAACTCGAGGTCAACTCTTACATTGTACGCGTCGACGAGGATGGCCCGCCACGGTTCTCCATTGGTTTACGCATCAAATACACTGCAGATTACCCTAACGAACTCCCCGAATACTACATCGACACCACCATGCCCGACGGCCGACCATTCCCCAGCACATCTGCCGATGCCGATTCTGACGACGACGCTGACACCGACGCTCCTTCTTCGACAACAGTGTTTACTCCAACATATGACGAATTGAACCAGCTCCGCTCCGCAGTTGACCAAGCCGGCTCCGATTGCCTCGGCATGGTCATGGTATTCAGCATGGTTGAAGCCCTGAAAGACGGCCTACAAACTGTCCTCTTGCAACGATCTCTCGAAGCCCAACGCTTACACGACGAGCGCGTTGCTCGCGAAATGGCTATTGAGCAACAAAAGTTTATCGGAACAGCAGTCACCAAGGATTCGTTTTTGGCGTGGAAGGCTAAGTTTGACAAGGAGCGTGAACAGAAGGCTGAGGAGGAGCGCAAGGCCAAAGGGCTGCCAGATCCGAGACTGAACAAAAAGCTGACGGGACGGCAGCTGTTCGAGAAGGATGCGTCGCTTGCGAGATCAGATGCCAAGTATATTGACGAGGAGCAAGATGTGGATATCGATAAGGCGCTGTTTGAGCACGAGGATGTTGAGGATGATGACGAGGAGGAGGAAGACGGAGGTGTGGCAAACTTGCTGCGTGGTCAGAAGGATGATTAATTGTTGCTTAATTGCTGCCCTTCCCCCATTTTAGTAATGAAAACGAATAAATGCAAGCTAACGGGATGATATCAGTGATACCTTTAATTAGGACTGGTGCGATTGGATGTATGACGTGTGAATGATTTGACACACCAGTTGTCAGTGGGAGAGCACGATGGCGTACTGTTGTTTTTTTGTTTTAATTCTTTCCTTCTCCATCCCGACTGTGTTTGTATGCGGTGTCGGATGCGGCTCGTGGCGCACACACAATTCGCCTCTTTTCCACAGTGACTCCGAAAGTGGGTGGTGGTACGCCTTTCCACGTAAACGGAATCCCGTATCCCTCTTTTGTATCTCTCTCTTTCAAGCCCGAAAAGAGACCAACTTTATAAAACAACGGTGGCAACAGCAGCAACAGCAGCAACAGCAGCAGTGACAGCATCAATAAAAGAACAAGAAGACAACAACGAAAGAAAAGACTGCTGTGCTAGTACTACCTTATTGCGTATTGGTTTGTGTTCCTGCCCTTGTTTCACCATACTAACGCTTTGTTTGCTCATCTCTCCTTGCCGCGACTCATCTCTCTCTCGTCGGCAAGAAAAATAGCGGGTCGCTTCATAGCAGCTGCACAACAAAAACCAGAACACAACATAGTCGCCATCTCGCTACCACTTACTCGCTAGCACAACTTGCTTGCTAACTCTTCTTTTGTTCTCTCACTCTCACTCTCACTCCCATTCTCATTCTCATTCTCGTTCTCGTGCCGCCTCCCGCACCACCACTCTCGACGAACTGCTCTCAGCCCTCTTCTTCTGCTTCTGCTTCTTCTTCAGCAACAGCAACAACAGCAACGACGACAGCAACACGCGCAACTTCTACGTCGAGATACAAATAACAAAACAAAATGGACATCACCTGGGGAACGCCGTCAAGCCTTGCCGTGCTGCCCTTGCTGCTACTTTGGCCGCTCTTCTTGCTGTTTGCAATTGATTTCGTCATCTTTGCACTTTCGTTCGTCGGCACTGTGCTGGCACAGATTGTCGCATTCATGAAGTCGCGCGTGTCTCCAAACAGTCCGCTTGGTCGCATACTGTCTGCGACTAGTCATCCAGCAAAATCATCAGCGGTACACTCCAAAGGAGTGGCTTCAGGGGCAAAGCCACCAGTCCCAGTGTCTGGAAAGCCAAATGCTAATTAAACACCTTCACATCTCATTGTGTCTTGCTCTCTTTCTCTCTTTCTCTCTTTCTCTCTTGCTCTCTCTCTCTCTTGTTTTCTGTGCATCTTCTACTCTACTGCTTTCTCTCTCTCTCTCTCCTTTTCTTTTCATTGTCCATTTCACACTCTGTAAACCACAAGCGTGCGCTCTCTTAATTCTCATTTCTCGTTTTATAGTCCATTCTCCTTTCAACATCTTATCATTACTATTCTTCATTATTTTAAAACATAAACACAATATGTACGCAATTACGCATTGTAAAAAGGATTGCAATTAAGCAGATCACAGGTGGACCACCACGAACGAACGAACGAACGTGTTGGGTTAAACAAAAACAAGCAATGTTACTAGAAGCAGATCATCGAAGAAAGAAGAAATAAAAACAGCGTGGTGATAACTATCTGTTGACAGAGCAAAGTAGATGGCACCAGCTGTTTCCCATCTTTGGAAAACTGACTGGGTGTAAGACCGACCGACCGCAGTTGACTGTACCAGCCCTACAAGAGAATGATAGAGAGAGAATGATAGAAAGGAAGAAAGAAAAGGAGAGAGAGAGAGTATGGAAAGTAACGTGTGCGTCCACTGTCACGATGGGAAGTGACGTTCGCTACTTAACCTGCATTTGCGCGTGGTCCACCAAGATTGCTACAACCTTCATGCTTTTACCGCTATATGATGCAACCTGTACAACGCTGCAAGAAGAAGTGACTGGCGATGCTTTGATTGATGCCACCATTCCATCAGTCTCAACATTACTGGCATTCCTAACACTGTATATAAAAGAGGGACGCACACACATACACATACATACACATATATACACTTCACACTCAATACAAAGAGAGACAGTGTATCGATTTTGAAGACTGCTGCTCACAAAATCGACCCTCGAACTCGCCCTTCTTGTTACTTCTTTCACCTAATTATAGCACTTGTCACTTGTTACTTGATACTTGATACTTGTTACTATTTTTTCTTCCTTTTCTTCTTCTTCTTCATTTTACCGTGCTTCTTTCTGCAAGAATACACCTAATCGTCGAAAAAGGTATGTGCCTCTGCTTCTGTTTTCGTTTTTGCTTTGTTGCTTTCATTCTTTCAGGTTCATTCACAGGGTTACACACTTGCGAGTAGTCTGAGCACACTCATTTCCATAGTAGCTCTTTCAGCACTTCTTTCAGCACTCCTTTCACTCTCCTTTGGCTTCTTTGTTTTCCATTTACTCCAAAGCTGCTCTCAAAAGACAAAGCCCCCCTAATGCGACTGTTGATTTTTTTGGATGTGGCATACAAAGAGATCCGGGGTACATTGCATCCGTCTTTTGCTGGCCGATGTGTTTCTTGCCAGTTTTCGTTAAAAGAGACGTGGGCAACTCTTTACTCAACCACCACCGCACCAAATCAAACTCCCATTTGCTTTGAACAGCCACATCCTATACCTCCCGTCTTCCACCGCCCGTCCCTATCCCCTCTTTACTCCCTTCCCCCACCCCCCCTCCCCCCCACCCCCCCCCACACTCAAAAAACACCCCCCCTCGCCCATAACACCCTTTCACATATATATATTAAGCTTACTCCGACGGTGCGCTCGCCAGCGCAACCCCATCTACCGCCCCACCCCAACCACCACCACCACCACCGCCTCTACAAAGAAAAACTCCAACTTGTAATTGAACCTGTTCGTGTGTAATTCCTTTTTTACCCACACTCTTTCGCCCAACAAGATCGCCCTTCGTACTAACGAGTACTGTCTGACTACCAACCTTGTAGAATAGCGCGCAGTTCTGTGTTACAAAGAGTACAGCCAGCGAGATTAGCATTTCTGTGGCTGCGTCATCTTGACTTCAAAACGTGGTGTTCCTAGATCTTTCGGAAGTAACGACGCCACACATCCGAACATTGTGCTTTGGTTTTGGTTTTTTTTTACTATTATTATACTTGTGACGGAGCATTACATCATCATCAATCGTACGTATCCATATCCTTCATCATGCAGTTTAGCCACCTTCGATTCATCTCCATTTCGTGTCATGATTATAGCAGAAACCAACTGACAATTCTCATTATCAATTCTGCTCATTGTTTGCTTCCTTTTTGTTTGCTACTTTTATTGCTTGCTGTTTTGGATGATCGAATGTCGTACTCATTTCCATTGATTACTTCATAAACTAATACTCTTTTCATATCCTACAACTGGTTTGTATCCATGTTCATGGTACACTCGCTACTGCCTCTCTCTCTCTCTCCTCACAATAACAACAACAACCCCTCCTGTATCTCGTCTACTTTACAACCCTTTCTTTCACACGGATTGCATGTTCCCCGTGATTACATCAATCGGGGGAGCTGGTTACCACTCGTTACATGGCATTTGCTTGTCTGGTACTGCGGTCACTTCTACTGCATATTTTGCTACTATTTCCTCTTCTTCATCTTCATCCTCCCCCGCTTCCCCTTTCCTCCTTGTTGTGGTTGCTGCTGTTGTTGCACCTACTATCCTCATGGGAATAAATGATCTGCATCTTGCAACGACTGTGCGATGTTGGTTGGACATGTGAACCCTCCATTGCTTGTCTGTTTCGTGTGTCTTTCTGTTCTTCTTCTCTCTTGCGCTTTGGTCGGCTCGCCGTTTCCCATAACACCACCTGATCCGAATCAACCACCTCCATCTTTCCTTTTTCGCCACTGTTTGTTGTTGTTGTTGTTGTTGTTGTTGTTATTGTTATTGTTGTTTTGTGTACTTCTCTTGTTATTGCCCCCTCGCCCATTGCATTTTGATTGCCTCGCATTCTGCGTTCTACCCCTGCAGCTCTATATACAAGCAGGAGAAAATACATCCAACAATAAAAAAGAGAAAGCCATATCAATCGAGGCGAGACTGGAATCATCTTTTGCTTGATTCGACTATCTCTCTGCCTCTGTCTCTGTCTCTCTTTCTCCACCTTTCTCTTTCTTCTGCCTTGTTCTTTTGCCTGCCCTTGTCGTCGTGGTTGTTGTCGCTGCTGTCGTTGTTGCCGTTGTTGTTATCTCTTTCCTTGTTCGCTAGTTTGTTGTTACTTCTTTCTCTTCGTCTTTACATCCAATCAAGTGACTAATTGAGAGCACATCCTCGTTCCTTTTTGAGGTCTCTTTTGGATCACTGTCCTTTATCATCCCTTTTTCGTTTCCTTTCCCTTTCCCTTTCCCTTTCCCTTTCTTTCCTTTCTTTCTCATTTCCTCCATCCTCTGTGTCTTTTTTCATTTACATACTTTGCCACCATTTACCTTTCCAGCACAAATATCCACTCCTAATCCTCACTAGCTCATTAGTCTGTCACATACACATTTGTGCCAGCTAGTGTCCTCTGCCTGTTACCATTGTCTACCATGGCTCCAGCTCAAAGAACGGTACGTTTATGCACTACGTCATTATTTTTTTGGTTTGGTTCTTCAAGCGAGATTCAACGTCGCGTCTTGCTTCAATCTCGCGCTAAAGTTCCCTTGATCTCTCTTCTGTTCTCTTCTCTTTCCGAGACGAGACGAGTGTGGTGTGATGTGTGTGTGTGTGTACAGTTGTGTGAAACTGACAACAATTATTCTCCTCCATTCATTCATTTGTTAATTGTGCCTTCCTATTTTGTATTACCATCGTGTCTTTCTTTTTTACCTTTACATTGTCTTTTACTTTTTCTATTGCTTGTTTTTTTTGTGACCGTTGGATTTATTTTTGGTTGGTTCGCATTTTCGGAAAACAGACACGGACGCGTCGACAAACCCGCTCCAGCGCGTCATCGGCATCTCCGCCACATCAGCTACCAACCATTCTCGGCGACGATGACCCGAAGCTAGCGTCTATCTGTTCCTCCTCTTCGTCAACTTCGATCAACGAGTTCCTTCAGCAGCCCCTGCAACAGGATGAGAACTCCATTGGCTGCGGAGCTGTGTTCCCTCCACCTCCGCACTCCATTTTGTATGGTCCAAGACAGCAGCTCCAGCAACACAGCTTGTGGCAACAGCAACAGCAGCAACAGGAACCAGTTCGGCGTGGTCGGCGTCTTCCCCAAACCGCAAAGCTGAGTGGTTTCGACGATTCCGCTACTACCGTCACTTCGGCTTCGACTTTAGCGCACTTGAGTTCAGCAGCATCAACATCGACAAATCTGGTTGCTCCTGGCGGAGATCAATATCACAGTATCAACAGCAGTATGGAAACCTACAGCTACACCAACCACACCAACCACACCAACCACACAACCAACACCAACGCCAGCAACAACAACAATAAGAAGAAGAAGAGGGTACGCGCTGAACCGGGCTCCACTGTTAAACGAGACGAGAACAAAGACAGCGACAACGACGACGAAGACGAAGATAACAACAGCAGCAACAGCAACAACAGCACCCGTGCTTCTTTGCACTACGCTACTGATATAACAGTAAAGACGATTCCCACCACAGTAAAGTCAAAAGTAGCGCGTACCACTGAAACGACAACAGCAGCAACAACGCGGTCGGCAGTCATGGCACCATCATCATCGGCGCCTTCCTGCTCCCGCTCTTGCTCCCGCTCCTCCTCTCCTGCCACTTCTTCAGTGTCGGAGCCTAGCGCAGAGACTGATGAACAGCTACAGCAACATTCAGGAACAACAGCACACACGGGTGATAGCATTTCAAATTGTGCATTTCCAGTCGGCGGTCGCGGTCGTGGTGGTGATGGTGACGGTGATGGCGGTGGTGGCAACAATTATCCCACCGTCAGCAACAGCAACAGCAGCAGCAGCAGCAACAGACGCAGCGCCAGTGAAGCCGACTCCTGTCCAATTGTCGCTGCCTCTACAAGTGCTAGTACAAGCGTTTCTGCCTTTGATTCTGTCGATTCTGCAATTGTCGGTGTGAACACAAAGCGAAATCAACCGAAACGGATTCCAAAAGAGGCTTCAAAAGAGAACCCCGACCACCACCACCAACAACAACAGCTGCTGCAACAACAACTGCAACTGCAAAAGCAGCAATTCAACACGCAGCTCTTTTCCAACCACACTCGAAATATCAGGTACGACGCACAAACCTCACACTCGACCACTACAACAACAACTACAGCAACCACAGCAACCTCAACAGCAACCTCAACTGCAACGTCGGCTGCATACACAGAAGAGCACAGCGGCGAGACTACTGACACTGACACTGATAACGACAACACGTTTAGCACCACTGCCACCAACACTACTACTACTACTACTACTACCACGACAACAGTGACACTGGAGGGCAACAACACCAACAACAGCAACAGCAACAGCAACAGGAGTCGTGGTAGTGCTAGTAGTGGTACTGGAGGAGGAAGGGTTTGTGTTGCTGCTGCTGCTGCTGGTGGTCGCTCGAAACGCGCTACTGCAGCTACTACGACTGCACCTTTGCGGCCGCGTCGCGTGCACACAGCTTCTTCCGACACAGCAGCACCCCCACCAGCACCAGCACCACCAGCGGCGGCGGCAATTGGCCATTCGCGTCGTATCATGACACGCCGGCAAACCGCCGCTGTTGCTGCTTCTGCCTCTGCCTCTGCTTCTGCTGTTGGTTCGGTCGCAGCTGCTACGAACGTCACTGTTGCCAGTGTGAGACTACCTTCCTCTTCTGTTACTTCCAACGCGTCGATCACACTCGGAAAGCCGGTATCAGTCATCAACACTCACACAAACAACAGCAACAACAGCAACACCAACACCAACGCCAGTAGCAAGACTATCGTCAACAACAGCAGTGGCAAGAGTGATGCGCATGTTTTATCGTCGCTACTGCCCCATTCAACCGCTGCCACTGCCACCGCTGCTAGTGGGACCGCCTCACTGACTGGCACCAATGCATCATCAGCCGCCGCAGCAGTGAACAAACCAAGACGGAGACAGCAACAGTCAACCACATCCGCTTCAACAACCGCTGTTATCACCAACACGCGATTGGTCTCCACTGAATTGCCTCTATCGCCACCAGCATCACGGCAGCCCACAGCGTCCGAGGTCCCTCAGCAGCAGCAGCAGCAGCAGCAGCAGCCTCATGCCCAAAAGGCAGCAGCAAAGAGAAGACATTTCGAGGTTGCACAGGATATCGATGGTAACAATGGTAACAATGGTGATGATCAGCGTCCAGAAACTCACCGAGCCGATAGTGCTATTGCGGTCTCCGCGGCAGCTTCAGTTGAGGAGTCAGCGACAGTCAAACACGCTGCCACTGCCACTACTGCTAATACTAACACAACTACAACTGCTGCTGCTGTTGCTGCTGTACCACCTCCGGCAAGGAAGAGAGCACGTCTTGCACCTGTGACAGCAGTCAATTCAACCTCTATGCCATTGTTGATTAGCCCGCCAGTATCACAGCAGGCCACGCAACTCACCAGTCAGCTCTCCACTGCCATCGAGCCAGCAGCAGTTGTCGAAGTTGACAGTGTCACAGTTCAGCTTGAGGTGTCCGATGAAGAAGTTGAAGCTGACGACAATGAAGTTGTAGCAACGGAACCAACTGAGCGTGCACTACCAATCATTGACATCTCTCGGCAGCAGCAGCTACCAATGCGATTGGATGCTGGGCTGCCACCTCGTCCACTTGGTTGCGCTACGCCTCTAGCCAGCCACCGTCACTGGTCTGAGATTGACGCTGAAGAGTACGAGGACCCCGTCATGGTTGCCGAGTACAGCGAAGACATCAACGACTACATGCTCTCTCTCGAACAGCACTCGACGCTCAATCTAGGTTACATGGACAGCCAGCATGAGCTCGACTGGCATATGCGCGGCATTCTCGTTGACTGGCTCATTGAGGTTCACTACAAGTTCCACATGGTTGCCGAGACTCTGTTTTTGGCCGTCAACATCATTGACCGCTTCTTGTCACTGCGTGTTGTCTCCTCCCAGAAGTTTCAGCTCGTTGGTTTGGCTGCGTTGTTTGTGGCTGCCAAATACGAAGAGATTCAGTGCCCGCCGCTGAGCTACTTTATTTACTATGCTGATGGTGGATACACTGCTGATGAGGTGCTGCGTGCTGAGCGATATATGCTACAGACTCTGGGATTTGACATGGGTTATGCACACCCTCTGCACTTCTTGAGACGATTGAGCAAGGCTGATGGCTACGATACGAATTCGCGCACGATTGCCAAGTATTTTATTGAGATGCAGTGTGTTGATCATGAGTTGCTGCAGTTTGCACCGTCGCTGTTGGCGGCTGCTGCACTGTGTTTGGCGAGACGCGTTCTTGGCCGTGGTGAATGGGATGAGAACTTGGTTCACTATTCTGGCTATTATGTTGAGCAGCTTGAACATTGCATGCAAGTCATGGTTGAATATGCTCACGGTCTGACTCAAGAACCAAATGCCAG